>JAUYWG010000048.1:15278139-15297612 GCA_034779775.1 Enteromius afrohamiltoni
CATTGCACATTAAAATATTTGTTTACAGAAGATGCAAGAAATGCACTGTTTAAAATATTATTTACAGGATATACAAGGGTTATTTTATTTAGAAGAGATACTGCTCATTTTCTTCTTATAATAAGAAAAACATTGAAAATTATTTTTTTATTTTTACTTTTTTATAAGAACAAAGTGACTGATAGTTTTAGGCAATGTGTGCTTTAATTTCAGTTCAACATTGATGTGTTTCCTTCAATTATTTTAAAATCAAGTAATGCACCCTTCATTCAAAAATGAGCATATTTACTGTACAAGATTTGTCAGTGAACTATGAGGGCAAAAAAAATACAAAATAAAATAATCATTAATCACAATCGAGTTAAAATGTTAAATTAATTGAGATTTTAATTTTAGGCCAAATCGCCCAGCCCTAATATATATATACACATTTTTTAATATTATATTTGATACATCAGGCTTAATGGGATTTGATGGGAGGGAAAAAACAGTGGAATTCGAGCAGAAAGACTCAAAGTCATCCTGAAACCAAGGCTCGGCTATGTGCTGAAAGTGCTCTCCACACCGTTTTAAAATGCAGGTGATTTCCCTTGTGGCGCTCCACATTCTGAGGGTGATGAATTCAACCCCCCTGCCCGGTCAGGGCATTGAGAGCCTACATTGAGAGGTCAGCTGCCTTTAGGTGCTCTGACTGGCTGTTTGTCTGCCTCGATGTCCGAGCCAAATGGCTACTGGTCTGGAAGCACAGGCTTGCTAAATGGGTTGTAGACGCTATGCTATGGGTTAAGTCTAAGTGTCCAACATTGGCAACTGCATTCCAACCTGGACTAATACTTTATATGGCTGTCATTTCCCCGGCAGAGTAGGTTGGTGGAAAGTGCTATATTTCTTATACGTAAGGGTGCGCTGCGAGCTCTATATCTTAAAGGGCTATCTGCTATAAAGTGAGAGGACGATTATATGCTTATGAGACATCCGCGCCCTCGTGTTTCCCCTAGGTCCAGTGTCAGGCTTTATCGTTCTGCACTTACGGCACGGCGGGATTGGACTGTGTTCCCATAGCGTCTTTGCAGACACAGCACGAGTGAATTATCGACAGGGAACGTACAGGTTACTTTCGTAGAGGTACAGGTTACAGAACGAATACTGCATCCCTTGTCGTGGCGTAAATGTTTGTCGCTTCAGTCGAAGTACCTAACTTTGGCGGCGAAGGGCCACCATATATACATGCTGGCCCCGCCCATTTCCGCTTCGGCGGAAGTGACGTCCATTGGTCGCTCTAACATGGCGCCCAATCGAATTTGTTTTATTTTAAACCACTGCAAGCGACCAATGGCCGTTGCAGTTTCACTGCGTGATTGAATAGGCTTCAGTTAGGAAGAAATAAGGAGTATTTCCCATAGCGTCTTAGCAGACGCAGTACTCGTTCCCGTATCTCAGGGAAACTGGGTTACGAAAGTAACCTGTACGTTTTATTCATAAATATATGTCAAGTTACTTTAATGTATTTGCATCAACAAAAAACAAAAGATAAGGATTTATGCTGATATCATCCAAAATATGATATCACTTTGCCAGGGGTGTTTCCAAACTTTTGCAGGGCAATGTACCAATTTTCAAATTTTTAACACTGCTGGCGTTTTTGTTTGCTTATCACTGCTGGCTTGTCTGCAAGAACAGATCCACCTTGGGTGAGTGGGCTGTGCTTTAATTACCCTCGGATTTCAGTAGTAAACACAGGATCATCAATAGTGTGTGTTTTGCGTTCTGTGATTGTCTGTCTGCCTGATCAAATACGTCTCATACATCAAGTGGCTCAGATCTGGGGCAGGTGGTGTTTAGGTCTTTTTGGATAGGTTCTGATTGTCGATTATGATTAATTTTCGATTAATTGCCCGGCCCTATATATACATGTACACAGTACAGGCCAAAGGTATGTCGCCTGTGTTGTAACCAGACTACTGCACAACACAACTGATGGTCCCAACCCCATTGATAAAGCAAGAAATTCCACTAATTACCCCTGATAACTAATTCACACACCTGTGAAGTGAAAACCATTTCACATGAAAATCCTAATCCATCCCTTCAATCAAAAGGTCTGTGGCTCAGAATGAATTATTCATTTAGGAGACGGAGTTGTTTCTGATATTACACTGTAAAACCGATGTAAAGACAGATGTCATAACTGACACTTTTTACACCTTTATTCAATGTATAACAATTGGTTGATTTTATTTTGCACTATTTGCATGCTATGTCTTTGTTGATCAGTTGCCAAGCTAGTTTATAGTTCATGTTTCATGAACATTTCATGTATTTAGTAAATTTCTTACGAATATTTATTAAAAGTTAACTTTTGTGATTTTCTCAGCATTTAGATTTTTCTGTACCCTCAGATTCCAGATTTTCATATAGTTCTCGGTCAAATATTGCCCTATCCATACAAATCACACATCAATTTATTCAGCTTTCAGATCATGTATAAATCTTAATTTTGGAAAATCAACACGTACGACTGGTTTTGTTGTCCAGGGTCACATATTAGGATTATATATGAAAAGGCTTCATGTGGTTTAAATTTTTCCCCTGTCAGAGGCTTTCAGAGCTCCTGCTTTCCAGCACGGACCAGACAAGAACGGCTTCAGTTTAGGAATAACCAAGAACTTTCGCCAAGTGTTTGGAGATGAAAAGAAATACTGGCTGTTGCCTGTTTTTTCAAGGTATCAGTTATTGTTCAGTAGCAGTGAAAAAACTGGTGTAAGTGTTCTGTAATCTCATTCCCTCAGCATCACATTGTGTTTCTGCAGTCTGGGCGATGGCTGTTCATTCCCCACATGTCTAGTGAACGTAGACCCCGAACAACCCTCCTCACCCTCTGGACGCAACCCTTCAATCAAAAGGTCCGTGGCTCAGAATGAATTATTCATTTAGGAGACAGAGATGTTTCTGATATTACACTGTAAAACCTAACAGACTTTTTACACCTTTATGCAATGTACAACAATTGGTTGATTTTAGTTGTAAAAATCTAGTAATCTGCACTATTTGCATATTATGTCTTTGTTACTCAGTTGCCAAGCTAGTTTATAGTTCCCAGGAGTAAATGTTGAAATGAAATGTTATTTTATTTGTTCTTGCACAGATCTGTTAGTGTTTAATGTTATGTTATGTTCTGTTTGGTTTCTGTTACCTCTGCATTTTTAGGAGGTTATTATGCTAAGTAGCAGCTGTTTTGGATGGAACATCCTCACAGAATAAGGATGGGACATTAAAGGAATAGTTATATATATATATATATATATATATATGACTTTCTTCTTTCAAATAAACAGTCTTTTTTTGTTTATTTTTAATTTATCCTGACTCTTCCAAGCTTGGTAATGCTGGTGGATAGTGGCCATTATTTTTAGCGGATATATCCACAAGTACTGCGACATGCCTTCAGGGGGGTTATCACATGTACTCTGGATTTTTGTAACGAAAATATTCTTTGCTGACCTATGACCTATTCTGCCCTACAAAGCAAAAAGGCAGTAACTGAATTTTTGGTCAAAAATGAGTTATTATCGTTTTCATGACATTCGAGGCATCCTTTTGTTATGTGACAAAATATCTCATCTCAAATGTGTGTCGTTTTGTAGAAAAATGGTAGTCGTTTGTACAGTAACTGCAAAAAGCTGGATGACAGGATAACTTTAAAGTAATTTTTCTCAGTTCTGCACTCGGCGTAGTTACTGCCTTTTTGCTTTGTAGGGCAGTATTGCTCTAGGAACTGGAAGGGATTTATTTAGGCTAGAATTTTAAAACTATAAATATTTTTGTTACAAAAACCCATCGATCTGCTTCAGAGTATATATCCGAGTATATATATGTGATAACCCCCCGAAGGTCAGTTGCAGGTTGCAGTACTTGTGGATATATCTGATTTACGGAGCTTTAAAAACATGGCTGCTATCCATCAGTATTACCACACTTGAAAAAGTCAAGATACCTTTTTTTAAAAGCTCAGTCTGAAAGAAGAAAGTCATATACACCTAGGATGGCTTGGAATGAGTAAAATTTGACGTATTTGTCATTTTTGGGTAAACTATTTCTTTAAGGTCATGTCCACACTAATCAGTTTTCATTTGAAAAAATATCAAAATATGCAGAGGAAAAGCTTTACATAGCAGTGAGTCATGAAAGAAATTTGTGGTAGATATTACTTCTGGTTCCAATGTCACACTAGAAATGGACTGCACTGATGATCTGCATTCATGCCCTTTTCATTCTTTTCTAGTGTTGGAGAATCCCATCAGTTTCCACCAAAACCTCTGAGAGAGTCTCAGAGCCGACTGCTGAATAATGGACAGTCAGAGGGAAGTGAAGACAGAGACAAGAGAGGTGATGCACCACGTCTGAGATCAATACAAATCACTGCTAATTTGAGTGTTCCGTGTGCCTTGATTATAGATATGACGTACATTTGCAGCCATGAATGTTTATTACAATGTGCTGCTCATTCTGAATTTATTTAACAGGTACGAGCAACCCAGCCTTGACTATCGAGAAGGAAACTTAGGAGCGTGTTAATAAAACAGGTTTGTTACTTTGTGTGTAACATGATTAGGACTGTAACATACACTACCATTTGGGGTCAATTTTAAAAGAAGTTTCTAATGAGCTCCAAGGCTTCACCGATTTGATAAAAAAAAAAATACAGAAAAAAAATAATAAATTGTGTAAAATATTATGAAATATTATTAAAGGGGTCATTTATTGCCAGATGCACTTTTACAAGTTGTTAGAAATGAAATGTGTGTTGGCAGTTTGTGTACACAGATGCACAGAACCACCCTATAATGATAAAAATGATAAATTGTTTTTTTTGTAATCTCCTTAAATGTTTTCCCCTTTCTCAAATTAAGCCGTCTGACCAAGTGATGTCACAAGGTCGCCATGATGTATTTATGCATGCTGTGTGATGGTGGTACTTAGTACACAATAGTTGATTGACAGCAGCGTGTCACACAGACTGAACTGGTGTCTTACCTCGGACCCGCCCTGAGTGAGCCGTCATCAGACCGAGATGCAGAGACAATCAAGACTGAGGTGTTTTGTTGTTAAATGTAAAAATGAACAGAGCAATAGTCATTTACTCCCAACATCTGAGTGGCTGAAGACGCAGAAGATTAACATAAATTTACGTTTGGTTCTGAAGGGAATGCATCTACCCTTGATCTACCTAAATGCATTTATGTTTGCGCAAATCATTCATGATCCAGCCTCACCTACAGAAACAGTCAGTATAATGTCTTTTAATCAATCTTTGCAAATCGCCCTTTCCTAATAATGTGTTAATTAGACAGTTTCACTATGAATAAATATCCACTTAGAGTGCCATGGCAAAAATGGGCGGAGTCAGCAGAGCTTGTGAATATTTAAAGGGGAAGTACACAGAACAGTGTTTTGAAAAGAGCTGTTTTTGACAGACAAATTAGCATTTTTTTTGTTCAACCATTAAGAAATTTGTCTACCATTAAGAAACTATATTACAGACTTTTCATTAACACCCTAAAGAATCATATCAGGTTGTGGAAAATTGGCATTATATGACCCTTTTAAAATGACTGTGTTCTGTTTTTCTGTGTTTTAAAATGCTATTTATTCCAGTGATGCAAAGCTGAATTTTCAGCATCAGTGCTCTAGTTTTCAATGTCACGTGATCCTTCAGAAACAATTTTAAACCATGCTCAAGAAACATTTCTTCCTATCATAAATGGTTTTTTTTTGGTGTGAAACTTCCGTGATATTATTTTTGGATTCTTTTAAGAATAGAATGATCAAAAGATCAGCATTTATCCAAAATATAAATATTTTGAAACATTTATAAATGTATTCATTTTTAAGTAATTTTAAGCATCCCTGCTGAATAGAGGTATTCATTCATCCTGATTTTGAATGGTAGTGTAGCTACAAAATAAATTAAATGACTTCTAAATGTTTTCTATTTTTCTAAATGAATTGACTTTCTTTCTCTAGGGGTTTTGTGCAAAGGATGTCTGTTGTCAGTGGAACAGTAAGGACGTCTCCCTTGCTCTTGAGACAAGCGCTCTCTACCTATTCAGTTGCGGTCCTTCACAAGAGCTGACAGTGCAGGAGTATGCTGTGTACTGTACATACATGAAGGGCTACAGAGCCTCTTGTCCTTCTTGCAAACTGTATGGCTATCTTAACGTGCCTAAAGATGCCCGCACACGTGGCTGAAGATTTGGTAACATTACCGTGGTTCCAGCAAGACCCACATTTTTAATCATGTAGAAGTTTGTATGGTAAATGCCTTGAACATAGCTTGCGTGGTGTAGGCAGTGCTGAAGAAGGTGGCGTTTGTTTGTTAGTCTGGAAAATGTGAAGTATTTATGCATGCTGTGTGATGGTGGTATGTAGTCGTTTGTCATGTTTGAAATGTAAACAATGAAAGGCCCAAGTGCTTTTGCACTAGACTTTGACAAATTTGACCCTGTTTTTGATACTGCATTGTTGAAATGCAGCAGCATCTCTTATTTTATTCATTACCACAGATGCACATCATGACTATAATCTGTTTTACTTGACAAAGTGTCAGCGAGGATCTTGTCCATCACATTTAAGTCTGGATCCCAGCTGTCATGAATTTTGCAAAGGGTCATCCACAGGCAAAATGACTGATGTAGCAAATATTTTAGTCCATTTTTAGCGCTGGGTATTCAGACAAAAGCACTGTTTATTCATTTACCTGACAAGCACAGGGAAGACAAAAACACTCTATATGCACTTTGAACAGCGCTTTTTAAATGATTTCATTCTTTGTTCTGATGTTTTCTTGATGGTTCTGTCGAATCAAGTATGCAAAGTATATAATGTATTGTATTGACTCTATAATATACATTATTGCACTGCAGCTGCAGAGAATATTTCACTATTAAATGTCTGTATATTTGATTATTTTAAACATACTTTTCATAACCCTGTTTGCACAATTAATGCAAAACTTAATAAAGATGTGTTTTTGTATCACATCTGATTGATCTAAGGGCTCTGATAATGTACTTGCCACCATATTTCTGATCTGTTTGATTCAGCAGTTATTGCATGTAAATGTACTTGATTCTGACTGAGGAGTGAACAAAACCTCAGAAATGCCAAGGTGTGTTGTCTGTTTTGTAGTTTTTAATATGGAAATGTCTGTTTATTTTGTGATTAGGTTCACACACCACATAAAAAAATGAACTGTGATACAAGATTTCTACTGGTTCTTGCTTTCGTGTATGTAGACCAGCCGATTGTTGTTGCTACTTTAGTTCTTTTTGAGAGTATGTAAAATTCTGCTGGCTATCTGTGTGTTGGTAGCTTGATGCGTTTTCAGTCAGACTCTGTATGATTATGCCATTGAATGATATGCCTTGAGTGTTACTGTAAGAGAAATAAAGTGTTATTTTATTAAGTGCTACCGTGTTTTGATAATGTTTAAAAACAGTTTATAGGATCGTATTTATGCACCTGTCCATTAAAGGAGTAGTTCATCCAAAAACAGTTATTTGCTGCAAATTAACTCCATGTAGAACTGGGGTCACAACCACCCTAAAATGGCTGTTGTAACAATCTGCATTAAAATATATACATTTTAAAAACATTTGACCAAAAAGAGATTTTAGGACTTTTAGGATTTGGAGGATATTCCTAGCTAACTAGCTGGACAAGTAATTAATGAAATGTCTTCCATTTGCTTTTCTTTTACGTTTGCATGTCTTCCTATGAACTACGCTTATTCTACTCTGTTAATTAAAGGCTTTTTATATACATATTCAATATTTATTTTTACAGGCTGACCTGAACATATATTATATTGTTAGTGGCACTTAGTCTGCATTTTTAAATCTTTATTTGAATGTAGTTAACTTATTTGAATATGGCAACATAAAAACATGCTCTACAATATTTCTATAAATAAACCTCTGACAGAGACCCCTCCTATCAGCCAATCAGTGTGTGCATAATTAGTAAGCATGCTGACATCATCCATAGCGATGAGGTCAACTTCACGTTTACTCTTAGCTTAAGACTTCTCTCTATTCCGTAATACAAGTTTGGCTTGGCAGCTTTGTGAATAGGTTTTAAGAGAAACCCTTTACTGCTATTTAGGAGAAATCTTGGTGGTAAAATAAAATGTTTTGTGAATACGGTCCCTGATTTGGAAAAACGTCTTGATGGATTTGGAGTGCTTTATTAATGGACATATGAATTGCTTGTGGGTTATGGTGATATTTTTATCAGCTGTTTGGGCTCTTGTTTTCATGGCACCCATTCACTGATGTACCTAAATTTGGTATTTTTATTTTTGGTTGTACTATTCCTTTAAGAATGGCGCAATAAAACTTTAACGCAGCATAAATCTAAACAGATTTTTGAATATGTTAGAAAAATCTGGCTTTTATTTCCAAATGTTCTAAAAACAGTCACTCTTTATATTGCATAATACCAATGTGGACACTGTACACACCAAGATGAAAACGAACGGGAGGAAGGAGGTTAAGAGCTACCAAAATCGTTCACCAAATCAGACATTCAAAAAAACAAGCTGTGTTCATGCGATTGACATATCTATAAAAGCTCTGATTAGTTAACAGCATTTATTCAAATGTTTCAGCACATGCAGCAGATCTAGGCAACACAGAATTGTAAAGCAATACAATACAAAAAAAAAAGAAAAAAAAAAAAAAAAAAAAAGAGGAAAACCCCAAACAGCACAAAATGTGCACCATTCATAAACCAGCACTACAAGTAAAACTAATTCCACTGATACGGAGTACATGACTTGGCTAAGATTTCTTTTAAGAGGCATTATTTCTTAAATGAATAAAAGGCTTTGAACTTCTTTGATACTAAAATACTACAAAACCTTTAAATCTCTTTTAAAAATGAAAATGGAAAGACAGTCTTGATCCAGAAGTATGAGGTGACCTCAGTTCACTTAAATAGTGGCAGTTACATCATCACTCTTAATTTACTTGTGTGGTAAAATCTGTGTTAACCCAACATAAAGGGTAAAATCAGTGCAAGGCTTTGCTTTACAATTAAGTGCCTGTATTTACCTGTGTCTGTGAGATCCTCCATCTGCCTAAAGCTATTGCGAAGAGTGAGAAATCAGTACTTCTGTGATCAGGGAATGACAGTACACGTAGGTGACTGGTGTACTCGGGTTTCGCCAAATTAGTAGATGAACTACGCAGCTGTACACAAGAAGAAACGGATGCAATAAATTAACGATAAAAAAAGAACATAAAAAGTAGCTTAATATTAAGGCTGAGCTGTGGGGGGAAACTAAAACACCAAATGGTTCCTCTTCTTTAACCATAAAAGATGAACGTTGTGTAAGAAGATTTAACCAAGAGAAGGCAACAAAGGAAAGTTTTTTTTTCTCTGTTGGATGGGAGTTTTAAAGTGCAAAATCCTATTAAATCCTTCATGAAAAACAAAACAACAACAACTAAAAACCCATGTTTTGAGCCCTGTATATGAGGTTTTTTATGGTGAGGGATTCTTGTTGTGTCATGACTGCTGCTTGTTTGCCTCCTCCTCGTAAGCGTTTCCGGTGCCGTTCTGGACATAGGATGAGCCTGAACCCAGTCCATACAGGTGACCACAATACTTTGCGTCGTCAATGTGATCCTCAAAAAACATCTGCAACGACAACAACGTTAGATTTAGTACAAATTTAAAAGGTTTCTGCGATATCGAATAAGCATAGCACTTTAATGATTTGTTTTTTCATCTGAGGGCACACCTCTCTCATCTTGAAGAAAGCCATTCCTGTGAGGAGTGAGTCAGACCCTGCCTGATGCTGAGGTCCAATTCTCTCCAGCTCAAGCTGCTCTGCCACCTCCTGCAGACCGCCCTGCACATCACATGACAGACATCAGGCACAGATTCCTTCTATTCACACAAATTAGAGTAACCACTGATATATTTCACAGCAATGCTACAAAAAACAGTGTGATGCAAAACTAGGAGATCTACAATGCTTATAAAAAAGCATTCCCCCGTTTTTACACTGAACCACAGAAAACTTTATTTAGCTTTTTTCATTTGCTCATCAGCCAAAACATGTCAAAGTGAAAATATAACTATATAACCTCCTAAACTATGCAAGTATTTTTAGTATCAGTAATTAGTATAGGCATCTTTGATGGTGATAATCAGTCTTAGGTTTAGTCTTGGGTTTTTAAGGATACGCATCAACCAGTGGCAATTATTCTTAATAGCTTTAGTTAAAAGACAACAATATTAGACAACAATCTATGAAAAATAAATTAATAAAAAAGTATTAATTGTTTATACAAACATGTATTATTATTAAATATTATTATAAGTATTTAATTAGTAATAATAATATTTTTATTAATATTTATTAATTCAGTATTTAGTAATTATAATTTCAGTAACTAAAAAAAAAAAAAATGGGAGAAATGTTACCTTGCTGAATAACTCAAATAAGTTTAAAGGTGCCGTATGTAGGATTGACACCGAGTGGTTGAACTAGGTATTGCAGTTCAAATTAAAAATATATTAGACGCACGCAGGTTGCCAAATTGGAGACAGCAACTAGAACGAGCACAATGATGATGGAATGCGCTGTGTTTATGCAGAGCAGGCTACCTGGATGCCGAAACACTACTGACTGCGTGATTGGGAGATAGATGGAGGGTGGCCCTTCAGACCAAAACAAAACATGACAACATAAACATCAGTTGAGGGCTGCAACTGCGCTTTTTAAACGAGAATATCCAGGCTGTACTACTACTGTCGGCGAGTTGAGTACTTTTAATTAACATGTTTTCTTAATGCCTGTTGAACATAACAGAGACAGTTTATGATTATTACAATAAATTTCTTACATACGGCACCTTTAAGTACTACTTAAACTAAAACAGAAGTTAAAAATGCTAAATATAAATATTTAAAACAAATTCAAACACAAAAGTGAAAATATTAAAATGTAAACTGAAAATAAAACAATTCACAAGAATCATATTTTGTTAATTTGGTTGTTTTTTGCTCCTCAGACTAGTCTATTTAAAGATGTTAATCTATTTAAAGTAGGGATGCTCATTCAACTGACGCTCATTCACTGATTATTACCGCTTAACCGACAACATTAGAATTTAATTCAATTAGAAAGGATAAGCGCCCGTGACCCGTTAAAAATAGTAATATTTGTTTATTCATATCATATATAATAATTCATATCATACGCCTGCAGCAGTTTTGCGACCAGAGGAAAAACATTATAAAAGATAAATATAAACATTTAGCTATTTTAACCGCATAAATAATAAATCAAGAAAACGAAAGAAAAAAAGTTCGCAACAGTGACCCAATTAATGTCGAAGATGGCAACGTCCATAAAAGTCACTTTCTGACATAACAGGAGTCCAATCGAGGCGCGAGTTCTTTCATTAAATCTACATTTACTGACAGCAGCTTTGCACGGAGAACGGAGCATTTGAATCGTGCACTGAATACAAAACTGACAAGAGCGGCTCCGGTGGAAAACAGACGAGATCTATTAAAACTTTCAGATGACACGCAGCTCATTTCTCCATCACTATAAGTTACCCAAAACACACATAAAAACACCCGGCAGAGGCACGTTTGTGCAGCAGAGCAGCTCTCTTTAGCAGTGAATGTTCACACAGCACGTGTGTTCCAAGAATGCGGTTGTGAGTCCTGAACATTTCCAGGGGAGTTCCGTCACTCCCTGTATTAGGACTCAACAACTGGATTCTGCTGCTGTGTGAACGTGGCCAATAAAATGAGATTTTTTTTTTTTTGTCAACACAATGATATATAGACTATGAATAGCTAAAATACATATAGATATAAATGAATAAAATTGACAACAAAATAAAAAAATACAAAAATGAAAATAATAAAAGTAAAAGTTTAATATGAACACATACTGTAACAACACACATTTTATATATATATATACACACACACACCATTCCAAAATCACACTGATAAATTCTGAATATTTGTGCTACATAATTTTAAAAATGAAGAGATTATTGTAGATTATGTCTACGTGTTTTTCTGTTGTTCAAAAAATGTGCACAAAAAAAAAAGACTCGTAAAATACTTCTGTATAAGTCCATGAGTGTGTAAATGAGCTTGTGTAAAGCCTGTATTTAATCTATTTAAATTGCAAAATACCTTCAAGTTCTTACAGCTCTTCATGAGGTATTTCACATCATAAATGATGGGAAAAAATAAACGAAGCATCTCGAAGAAGTCAACCTCTTCATCTGGCAATTTTGAGTTGGACAAAATTTTAATAAGGTACCCAAAGTCATAGCCACTGTTTGGAAAAGAGACCAACATTAGCTTGAAAATAGTCTGTATAATTCATTGAACGGTGACTTTAGACGTGTACTATAAGCACAAAAAAGAAACACATTTTTAAACACTACTGTGCATTTTCTCAAGCTGTGAAGAATCTGGTTGTGGTCTGAATCACCACTGAAACACTGTGTTGATTTGACTATGTGAATATTACTGTAAGATTACCTATGGAATGAGAGCCACTTCACCCCCTCACAAAGCACCACACCTGAGGTCATAAGCAGCTCAGCAAAGTACAGTGTCTCAATACCCTCGTCCTCATGCTTCTTAAACTGGATACCTGACGTCGTGAGCAACTCAATGGAATCCTGTGCATACATATCTTCCCTGCAAAAGACAGTACCGTTGGTGTAATGTCCAGCTTTCATAAAGAATCACACTGATGGCTATGGATACACCTGAAGACAAGAAAAGTCATCTTGTCATATGTCTTCAACATGGACATAAAAGTGAGATCATGGATTGATGCGTTGTTGTATGTGCCATACCTCTTAAATTATAAAAGTGAAATGCTTACGTGAGGTTAAATTTGAAGTTGAACTGCCATGTCGACGTCCCCGGAGGGTATTCACCCTGTTCGTTCATAAATGTAAGGCCAAGCTGGATGATCTTTAATAAGTCGACATTACACCGTAGCAGCTGGTACTGGTAATCAGCATTGCTTCTAAATTCACCAATTGGTCTTGCAACTACACCTGGAAACTCTGTGTCCTACAAATGCAACAACATGCATCATGGTTGTTATGTATATTTGTATCATCTTTAGAGCATCAAGAAACACACGCAATATGTTTGTTTTCATTTTAGTTCAAGTTTCAGGAACTGTGTTATTTTCTTCTGGAATGTCCATTAATTTAAAGTACTGGGCGAAATATATATAGAGAGATATATTATGCACATCTCATCAGTAAAGCCGGTTCTTTGATTAGCAGTAAATCTCCGTCAGCTGTTTTTAAATGCAGCGGCAGTTTATGAACAGAGCCGTAGATCACTGAGAAGCTACGCCATTGGATCACCCGCGAAACTAACGCATAGCTTGTCAGTGATGTACGGCTCTGTTCATAAACTGGTGTTCTAACATTTTATCCTACCCGTGAGATTTTCCTACCAGGGCTTACTGCGCATGCACACTTCAACATTGCATTCTTTTTTCTCCCTGAACAACAATATTCAATGTATATTAATTACTATACGGGAATATATATATATATATATATATATGTTTTTTTTCCCCTCCAATTTCGTTAGGCTAAACAAAAATGTTAAAATGCAGCTTTTAAGTTCACATTTTACATATAGATATATTACTCCAGCCACAAATTTCCCTATTTAGTTACCTGAATTTGTATATATATATATAAATAAATAAATAATTATTCTCAATAGCTCTTTAATTTTAATTAACAGTAACAGCACTGGAACAGTCAGACTGAGTTTCAAATTTTTTTGACATTTTTATTATTCATGTGACTAATGTCATTTACAAAGAGTGTCTACAGATGTCAAAATTCACTCCTTTCGCTCACATTATTCATTGTGTATTAAATATGCACAACAAACAGTCAAATATTTAGTGTGATTTGAAATGTATGATTTGCTATAATGCTTCTTTTGTTCGTCTGATGCGCCTCATGAGTGAAATCCATTTTTCCTGTCCTCTCTTTCCACAATATCTCTTGCCATCAGGCTGACACTTAAGTCATTACTATGGCAACTGACATAGACCTACCGGATATTAACACTGCACTGTATGAACGTATGGATCTGATTTCATAACTTAGAAAATGACAGCCAGTTCTAGATCAAATCTGAGAAATAAAACTGATCTGAATAAAGCATTAAGAGTTTAAAACTCACCATTGCAACGTAGTTGAATTTTCGGGTCACCTGTCGGATCCTCTTCATCTCCTCATCCAGGTTGCTGGCCCAAACCTCACATATTCTTTGACTATGATCCACAGTGGCTGCGGGCATAGTTCCAGATTCACGGCATCAAAACCAAAAAACACTCCCCAGGGGATATTCTCATGAAAATAATAATTGCCTGTTCCCTCTTTTTACCTGGAAAAAAAAAACATTACAATCAGAAAGTTGCAGATTTAAATCAAACCCCTTTATTGTCACTAAAGCATAATATAATCAAAAAGGTAACCAGTTAGAAAATAGACTTGGACTTTTGACTGCAGAGTGAACGGAAGATAATATATCGAACGCCTATACGTATAACAGCACCATACAAAGCTCTCCTGTTAAAGCATGACCGAATTGTTTATTTTTGCACCAATTTGTTTTCTCTGCAATGGTCAATAACAGGTCTGCATATATTTCCAAATATGCTTCTATGGTTTGTGGTGCATAACTCTTCTGTCATGGCCTGGCTGACTGACTTTGGTAAATCATTAGTCGTTTGTTTACTGACTTCAAACTAGATATTAGATTAGTTCATCCTTATCAGTCCAGACAGCATCATGAGGACTGTAAACAGAGGAGAGAGATGGCGATACTTCATATGCTTCCACTTCGGTCTTAGTAAACATGACCACTCATCTAGCTTCATGACAGCATTGAAAGGACAACGACTCCAATCACGCACAAAAAACCTGTTGTGCTTTAGACAACATGGACTAAACATACAACAAGTGCCAAATGAGACAAATGGTCACAGGCTAACAGAAGCAGCATTCAGATCAATGTGTCAAACTAAATAAGTGGGAAGATTGGTCGTGTGCCAAAAAATGCTTGCAAACATTCAAGTCCATTGCAGTGTCTTTCTAGCCTATTCTGCATTCTTTTATAAGTCCTTAAGCTATTAAACGTCCAAATAATTTACGTTATTGTAGGTTGACCTATTAGCAGCACTAGCTAGCACAGCATCTGCTAAACAGCCTCAAACCCCGCGAACGTCCTAAAAATCATGCCTGCGGTCAGCTTTTGGAGGTTTCTGTAAACAAACCCTATTGTAAGATGTGAATGAGGCCGTTTAGTGTCGACGTGAGTGTTTATTTGTGTATTTGGCAAGAGTGTTAGCTATTAGCCTAGCCACAAAAGTTTGTCCTGTTATTATGATCAAAGTTCACTTTCTCTGTCAGGACTTACCTTTCCTCAAACAAGGCAGTTACACTTAAAGCGTATACTGCTTCTGTAATACAAAATCGCCTTGTTTAGAAAGGACTGGGACCTTGCTCTTTACTTTTATATAGTTTTATTGGGCTAACACCGATATCAACAACCAGCTGCCACCTCTGAACTACATCACAGCGCTTCGGCGTGACGTCATGACACAACGACGCGTGACCTTTGAACTCACGTTCAGAAATGTGAATTTTCACAGGAATACCCTTTTTACTTTTAAAGGGAATATTTATATTTATAATAACTCGGACATGTCCTTGCTTGTAAGACCCTTCTGTAGTGTTATTTTGTCATTATAATGAAATAAAATATCATGTGATATTCAAATAGCTGTTAAATCAGTGAAATAATTAAGTAACAAATACATAAATAATAGTAATCATTTAAAAAATTCATAAATCACAACCATTCGGTGAGTTCATAAAATGAAAATCATTCAAATTCAAGAAATGTTTGTTTCTTGTAATGCTGCCTTTATTTTAAAGTATATCAACATCGCAGACCTTGTGACAAAGGGAGAGGTTAAGACATGGTAAGCAGGTGAGCAAACTTGTCTTCATTATTCCTTCAAAATAATTTAAGACAACATTAATTTTCTAAATGTATACATGAGTACTTTATTAGTATTACATTATTTCCATATTTGGTCTGGTTTCTTTTGGTTCCGTGCATGTGCCAGGCTCGGTTTAAAGTGTTCAACTTATATAATATGCAATAGTTTTATAAGTTTTACGCTATCCAAACTATCCAAGGACTGACCGAATCTGCTAAATAATAAATAGCTTAAGTAAATGTTACTTGTAATCCACACCTTGAAGGAATGTAAGTATCATATTGATTTCACAACAAACTGAATTTTAAGTGCATAAAGTGCCAAAAATTAAGATCAGATCATTTATTGCACACGAGTATTTAATGCGTGAAAGAATTCATGCTAATGAGAAATTATAAATATATACTAGAATAAAACATACGTCTTTATATAGTACACAATATATATGACACATCCAGACAGAAAGACATGCTTCTGTAACGCCACACGTCCAATATCTTTGCATAATCTGAAATGCTCCTGCTCACATACAGTAGATGCTATAGTTTTTCTTCTTGCATACTGTTGCATTTGTTCACGCTCTGTTAGGCCCAGTCTCATCTGAGTCAGGATCCTTCACGCTGTCATCACTTGGCAGAGACTCTTCACCAGAAGAATGGGAGCTGAAATCTGCCACTCCTGACTCCTGGTCACTATTGTCAGCATCAGAGCTATTTGGTTTGTCTCCAAACAGGCAAAGCTCAGTGCTTTCTCGCTCTCCTTGTTGTACTGTGAAAACATTGGGAGCACCTCCTATAAAGCCACCGATGTAATCCTGAGGAGTATTGGCCAGGTTTGTGTCTAAAGGTAACGACCAAAGGGCTTGCTTGCTGTCCAATACACCCTTTTGCATATAAAGGGTTTTTGCACGCTCCTTATCCAGAACAGCCATTTTCTGCAAAGGGAAAATACTTGATCGCTCAAATTAAAAAGGCATAGTTTGCATAGGTTAAGATTCTGCATTTGTGGAACGTGCATATTTAAAGGAAAAATGGAATTAATCAAATTTTAGAGTTGGTTTCTTCATTAAAACAGATTTTGACAAATGCGACTTTACCCCTCTGTAGCAAATAAGTGGCATCACAATGAGATTGTGGATTATTGTGAAGTTTTTATTAGCTGTTTGGCCACTCATTCTGACGGCACCCATTCGCTGCAGAGGATCCAGTGGGGAACATGTAATGCACATTTCTCTGAATCTGTTTCAATGAAAAAACAAAACAAAATCTCATCTACTTCTTCGATGGCCTGGGTGAGTATGTTTTTATTTTCGGGTAAACTACTACTTTAAGTAAACATGGTAATCCGGTTTAATTCAAATTATAAAAACTAATGAAATATGAACATTTTAGGCACATATCTAGCATTCTACCTGCTCACAGAGAGCCAGTTCTTCCTCAAGTTGCTGCGTTTCCTCTTTTACAGTCATCAGGCAATCCAGCTCAGACTGACGTGGGTGCAACTCACGTTCAAAACGATTATACAGCCTTCTCCAGTATCTAAACACAGTTAAACAGAAATAAATACTAATATATCTGTTACTCTGCAATATCTGTATTGACTAAAAGATAGATCGATACTTAGGACTAAAGTGACAAATTATGCATGCGAAACAGAAGCAAACTATTATTTTTTTTTTATAGAAGAAAAAAAGGATTTAACATGCTCTGACATACTTAAAACAGTAGGGGGCAGTACTGGGCCTCAGAAGTCCCCGATTTTGGCTCTGATCAGGTTTGAACAGAGGGTTCATGAAATCCAGCTTGTTCTCCCATAAATGAGGCCATATGGAATGAGTTTTCTCTTTGATGCTACAGAAAAAAATTTAATAAAATATGTTCAATACATGCAGAGAATACTGACATCCACAGTACTGCAAATTTTAACAACTACTTAAGTTTTGACATTCATGTCATCAAATACACAGGACAGTTACCGCAGATCTTTCCTCTCCTTCTGGCTGTTACAAATGAAGTTGCCATAATGACAGGAGTAGACGTGGTTGTGGATGCTGATCAGAAACTTCTCATTGTACTCAAAAGCACAGGGAAACTGTTCCATAAGCTGCCATACACATTCCAGGAACTGGTCTATGACAGGAGACACTTCCTTAGCCTCTCCATCAAGATGACCGCATCTGAAATGCCATAAAGTAGATTACATTAGGCGTGAGCATGATATTGAGTCAATACATCAGAAAACCTGTAAATTATATGATGGAGGCCAACCTGTGTGAAAACTTGTGTCCAAAAGAAACCCAGTCTTTTTCAATCAGCACCTGCACATCAAATAAAATAGGATTCTACTTCAAATGCCATTCACATTTAAAACTGTTTTCAAAAGAAATTCATACTTTAACTCAGCATGGATCAATTAAAAAGTGTCAGTAAAAGCATTCATAATCACATAAATACTGTTTCTATTGAACTTTCTGTTCACCAAACATTGAAAAAAATCAATTAAATTATCATAAAAATAAATGTCTAAATGGTTATATAAATATAAATGGTTTCTGAATGATCACGTGCCACCGAAGACTGGAGTAATGATGCTGGAGGGCATAAAAGGCTTCTTTTAAAAAACATTATTTATTTGTCCGATCTGTTCAGTGATCCGTGTGCATTAAATGACTCACTTCAACTTTGTAAACGGGCTACATCATGCCATGCTTCCGCAAATATTGTAGCTACATTCTGCTACCAGTGTATCAGGAAATGAGGCTGTATTCCCAGACAGAACTAATCTGGGTTAGGTTTTTCCTTTTATGTTGACTCCATGTGAGGGTAAATTTCAAAGAAGAAAGAGATGTTTCTTCAAACTGAGCCCAGCTATTGAATGAAACCTCTCAAGCACAGATCTAGCCTCCCTCCAGCAGAGAACCAGCCAGAGACAATCCATACAATTAAATGAGCAAGACCCATACTGGCAGCCTGCCTCTTCTTACACTGTGAACTCTTTGACTTTTGGAGTAAGACTTAAAAGAGGTAATGCAGCATGCTCTCATTTACCATCAGTCCCTTGAGGGTCCTGTAGTAAGGATCCAGAAGCACACTGGCCACAGAGCACACCTGAGCCGTCCTATCCCAGCCATCAGAACAATGAACCAAGACGCTGATCCCTTCCTCTGCCACGGCCTGTGTATGCGAGAACATGAAATCAGTACCAGAGCGCCCATGGCATGGGCTGAAGAACACTTTAAAGAGATGTTTTACCTTACATATGAAGATTCCCGCCTCCATGATCGATTTGATGTGTCTCAACCAGTCTGAATTTTCAAGGCCTGTTAGAAATTCTCCCATGGAGGGAGAATGCAGTGCCGAAACTAA
>JAUYWG010000048.1:15303036-15324153 GCA_034779775.1 Enteromius afrohamiltoni
TTCTCTCATAACTCCTCTGGATCATCCAGATGGTCCCTGGCAAACTTCAGACAGGCCTGGACATGGGCTGACTTAAGCAGGGATGAACCTTCAGTGTGATGCAAGATTTTAAACCATGACATCTTAGTGTATTACTGATAGTAGCCTTGGAAACGATGGTCCCAGCTCTCTGGGCTGATTCTTTACCATTCTTAGCATCATTGATACCCCACGAGGAGAGATCATCCTTAGGCCCCAGTCCGAGGGACATTGACAGTCATCATTAGCTTCTTCCATTTTCTGACAATTGCTCCAACAGTTATTCTTTTTTCACCAAGCTGCTTGGCAAATGCCCTGTAGCCCTTTCCAGCTTTGTGAAGGTCTACAGTTTTGTCTCTTGTGTTTTTTGACAGCTCTTTTTTTTGCCCATGTTGCTACTTAGACTTTGGCTGATTGTGGGGTGCACAGGTGTCTTTATGACAGCTAACAACCTCAAAAAGGGGCTACTAATTTAGAATAATGAGTAAAGTGTTGTTGGACTATTTAAAAGCAAAATAACAGGTCTTTGAGGGTCAGAAATGAGTTAAGTGTTGCTGGACTATTTAAAAGCAAAATAACAGGTCTTTGAGGGTCAGAAATCTGGCTGATAAGCAACTGATCAAATTCTTATTTGACACAGTAATTACCAAATAAATTGTTTAAAAAATCTGGATTTTTCTTTTTAGAGTCTGTCTCTCACAGTGGAAATGCACCTAAGCTAAAAATTGTTGACCCCTTCATGATTTCTAAGTAAGAGATCCCAGGGTGATCAGACACTTATTGACCTCACTGTATAGTATATATTATAATTACTAAACTATAATTAAACAAATCACATAATGATCAATCATTCATTGTTAAAATTACAATATTAACATTTCATTTCAATATGTTTCATTTAAGTGATTGAGAATACGAAAATGCATTAAAATTCATTACATTTTTAGAAACTACAATAAAGGCTAATATAAGTAATATAAATAAAAACTTTAACCTCTTAAAAACCAAAAATAAACTTGCTGTAACAACTCAAGTTGTTATACATAACTTTATCTACATCAAACTGAAGAAGAGACACATGATATTGATCTATTTTCATATTGTGCATATAATACATGAACTCACTATTTACTTGAAAAGAGACATGTTCATTGTGTAACTGCATTATCTACACAACAATTCTGCTTAGACTTGTATATAGAAAACATGGAAAACAATAAGAGGCATTACTTATTTTGCATTCAGCTAGCAACTCTGCCTAAACTCTTTTCATAGCCTAGACTTTTATTAGAACAGAAATTAGCAAGGGTCCATATAAAAACATGAAAACTATTACTGTTTTTTTGCAGCGGGGCAGCTCAAGAATGCTGGACACAAAAGTGCTCTGGCTCTTTTGCCCCAAGGAAGCCGAGGCTTGCTTGCCAGCCAACATCAAAGTCCGTAATCAAACTTTAGCTTCTAGTTGTCTTTACAATTTTATAATGGTGTCTACTAGTATGTGATGGATTCTGTGGGTGTCCTGTTGGAAAAGTGCCCAAAACACACTACAAAAAGGAATTTTGTAATGTTTTTAATTGAAAACGTTATTGGTTCATAATTATTTAAACCATTAGAATTTCTGTGGTGGTTTCTATTGGTCTACTATTGTTTTTGTTTTGTTTTTTGGCATGGGAAAAAGCCTGTTTTTATATAACACAGAAAGTTACTTTTGAATAAATTAACAATTTTTTTAGACACAAGTTGTCAGTCGCTTTGTCTGTTTTTGCCAATAAAAATAGCTCTAAAGTCACAATTAACACATTGTCCCTGTTGAAAAAAACAACATACGCAGGGATGCGTTACCCAAACAACGATGTTACTCACTGATTAACCACCATAGTACAATGCACTGTTTTGGAAATTACCTAGCTAGTCATGACTGTTTCCCGAACACGGTTGCATCTCCGTCGTTTAAACCACATTAGTTCAACAACATAGGGCCATTGTTAATGACGTGACATACATGTGGTGGAGGAATAGCAAATTACCAGCATAAAGCAGCAAAGGGCTGGGATAAACCAGCATCCAAGTAAAAATACATAATATGCTGGGTATTTTAACAGGGGTAGCTAGCCTACATGTGCATGCAACCAAGAAAATATATTAGTAATAGTAATGCCATCATCATACTGTATACCCTTAATGTAAACATCAGTTCATCCGATTGAGCTAGATCAGGAGTGGTGAAGATGTGAAAAATTATCTGATAAGAAATTCCTTAAATCTGCATTGTATCAATCAGATTGAAAAATTCATTTGTAGACCATATGCACCTTTTGCTGCATATGTTCACATTTACATATGTATAGGTTTTGTAAAAAACTCCTAGGATATATTTAATAGGATAGATTTCTTTTATATATGTCAATGATAAATTACAAGTATAAGACAGCTCTGGTGACATTATCATGGTTTCGTCATCCATCCTTTTATACAGTCTATGATCACCACTTATTAGCGTAATTATGTAACTTAATTATGTAATAAGTCACTGGAATCACTGAAAGGTCCATAGCACAAACATAGTGATACAAAAAAGTATTGTTGTACCCCTATATCAGCATGCACACTGTGGATTATGTGGATTATGTATTGTTGGGGCTGAAACCGCTGAGCAAATATTACATGACCGAATCTTGACATTTAACAAGGATCAAACCTTTATGACCTTGAACAGTTCAGAGGATCACATTCTCAGAATTAATACAATCATCAATGATAAAATGATGGTTAATTGTATGACATAATTAGCAAACATAGCATATATATTGTCTTCTTGACCTGTTTTATCCTCAATTAATCTTAATAACATTTTCCCTAAACTGTTATTTTTTTGACAGTTAATAACAGCACAGATTAAGTTCACAAATAACTCTCATTCTTAAAACCTCTCTCCCCCATCTCTGTACACAAAATACATATTGACACTTCTGTGACGTCATATGACTCTGAGTTAATCAGTGAGCCTTTTTAGACAGTCGATTGAGCAGTTTTGTTCAGTACATACAGCATTAATGTGAGGGGAAAATAACAGGGACTTTCATTTTGACTATTTCACTTCCAGGCAACATTGTAATTTAGTTAAAGTGACTTTTATATTGTCTGTACTTTTTGATCAATTAAAAGCAAATCATTGTTTAATTGCATTTAGAAAATCTAATTTTCCTCTTTCATATGCTTAAAATATTATATATATAAATGTACTGTATTATTACAGATATTTCAGATAACAAAAATTGTTAGTATTGAATTTTATGGCCTACCACTTTTCTTAAAACTTGTTTAAGCTTGCAGAATTTGAGTAGGCCTACTATGTATTATAATGTATTTTGCCTGAAAACATACATGCATTAACCTATACGCGTCATTCCCCATTCTCTAAACATACCACTGACATCCACCCACGTCCCAGATTTTAACAGTACTTACAATTTACTCAGTAATTCTTGTCCATATTAACTTATCATACTTAATCATATTGTAGCCTATATATAATAGCAAGGAAAGACCCTCAGGAGCAAACTGAGGTTAAATACTCTGCTCAGGGCCATAATGGTTAATAAAGCAGGAATGGAGTTTGGGTAACTAAGGATTTGTCCGTCAGCCTTCTTAACACTTTTTTTTCATTATATCATAAGTTTACATGCAAAAATCAAGAAATGCATTCTGACTTCTGGCCTAGTAACTAAAAAAATGAATTCCTTGCTGTGAGGTTGGCACAGAAAATTGACTTAGCTACAGAAACCTTGGGGCAGTTTCCCACAGGACCACTGTGCTGAAGAGGATTAAGAAAATTGAGTTCTTTTGTAATAAAACAAGCATTAAGTAGATCACATGTGATCATTTCAACATTCACATTGGTATTCAATATAAATAAGATTAGGGCATTAAAAAAAGTTCCTGGGTCAGTATGTCACTATTCAGTAACTTAACATCCACATCCCCCTCTCATTGCATCTAATGCAAGTTACGATACTAGATAAAGCTTCTTTAGCTTAATATAATAAAGTTTTGTCATCTCACCTTAACCAGATTCTCTTTGGGAAGTGTGGTTATGTCACAGATGATCATTTTCCCACAGATCAGACATAGTCTTCTGGTAACTGCAGTGGAGCACAGGATCATTATTGGTCTCATTCCTTCAATAAGGCTGAACATTTTAAAGATGGCTCTTTTTGTCCTTTAATGGAGGAGAGTTAACAGGTAACTAACCTCTAAGGACTCCTCCGCTGGTGTGTCATTAAAACAAAAGCAAGCACAAAGTGACGCTCATTGCAAAAAAAGTTATTTGTTCTCATAGATAAAGAGGGAGAGAGGGCAGTTAATCTGCATGCGTTTTGCAACAATGACACTGCATGAATTTAAAGTTGATAGCATAACAGTTTTCTCATTTGCATTCTTATATTCTTTTCTGCAGCCATTAGCTTGGACTGTCCTTGTGTCTTCCCCACTAATAATTGACGTGAACATTTCCTGGTGACAGCTCTGTTAAGTGGTGTGGAGTGTCTCTATGAAAAACAGTTTCAGCACTGCTGTATCACACTGTTGACATTAGAACCAATTTTTTAACTGTGGTCTTGTGCATGACATTGGCAATCAGTGGTATCGGCCGGGCCTGAGAAAAAACACATTTTAGAAAACCCCTCACTCATTTTAAGAAAAAATTGGTTGTATGAACTGAAATGAATGTGCAGTTGGAAAAAAAATGTGCAGTTCAACCGGTTTCTACCCATTTCTCAAGGAATCTTGGCTTCTTTTGTTTTCTCTACTGTGTAGGGTTGGTAGATGAATGCTGCTGCTCTTTGGACTTGATTTTATGCCTGAAAAAGTCCTCTGGGTTTTAGACCAACAATGAGAGAAGATCGACAGTGCCCATTCAGTCGTTTTTTATGCAATGTAAAGTCTCTTAAAGTGAATTGTACCTACAGGTTCTGTTCTCAAGATGTTATAAAAGATTAATTAATTGCAAGATGTTCTCCATGCAAAAAATTTCATCAGGTTAAAAATGCAATTTCCTTTGATTCATGTTATGTCTGTCTTTACCTGAAGAATGTTCCAGCATTGGCAAATTTGTTATACCACATTCCCTGCAATTTGTAAAGCAGTCTGTTCTGCTGTTTCCCTGGATAGTGTATGAATGTTTGCAATGGTGGCTCTTATTTACCCATCCATTCAGGGTGGCATTTGCTTTCACTGTATTGTTCAGATAGATAAAGGGCACAGAATGGACATCCTTACAAGTGACGATGAACTGATGAAGAAAAACAAAACAGCCCGGCGCATGCTAGAGCAGAGCAATAAAAGAAAGAGTTTCATTGCACCACAGCTTTAGAAATTTTACCATTTCTACATCGAAGGTGGACTTGATCACCAGTAGATCATCTGCAGTGAATGGGTGCCGTCAGAATGAGAGTTCAAATTGCTGATAATAGCATTGCAATAATCCACAACAGTCCTTGTGAGATAGAAAAGTTACTGTAGGAAACTAATCCATCACTAAGGAATTGAAAGTGGTTAGAGGTTAAAAACATAACACAGCTTGTGGATTACAATTATCATGATGTTTTTTTCAACTTGTTCTGATGGCACCCATTCACTGCAGAGGATACACTGGTCGACAAGTGATGCAATGCAGAACTTCTCCAAATCTCTTCTGAATAAGAAACAAACTCATCTACATCTACATCTAATTTAATGATTGGTTGAACTAATGTCCCTGCTTTCGTTTTCCTTTCCTTCATTACTGTCTATGGGGACTTGATCTTTGGTTCTGCTCTGCTCTTTACATTTAATTACTAGGACCACAAATGTAAGAAAAAATTTCTTGTTTAAGAATATGTGTTCACCATGTGTGTTACTGGACTTTTGACCCTGTTACTAAAATTCAGCTCTGAGTGACCATCACCTCAGTCTCCCAGATTTGTTATCACTATATTGTAGTTCTGGAGAGGCCAATTGACCCAGTATCCCTGCGCTCATGGGCTTATAAATAAGGGAAACAATCGTCCATTAAAGCTCTTTACCTTTGACAGACCTTTTTGTCCAATCATGTCCATGCTTTTAGCAGCTCTTCCGCACTGCACTGGGCAAACAGATCTGTCTGTCTCAATGTTTGTCAATGTCAATTGCTTAACCATTTATCAGTGGTCAATAAGTGCACATGGCAGCTGGGACTTACTCGGCCATGAGGGTTTTTTTTTTAAAGCATGTTCAGAATAAATCAGGCTGCATTATTAAAATAGTTTTTTTTCTGAATAAGAGAGACCTGGTTGAATAGGAAAATCAGCATTGCCTCCCTCTGTGACTCTCCTCCTCTTTGGCCAGACCAGCCCTCTTCATGGGGGGCAGGGCAAGTTAAGGCAAACCAGAACAGAGGAAAGTAGGGAGTAAAACTAGTGCGGTTGTGGTCTGACATGTCATTTGAGCTTGAAAAAGGAAGGGGCAAACTTGGGAAGGACTGACTTGGATCTCTCTGAGCCTGTGAGCTTTTTAAAGAAATCAGTGGAGATCCCTGAGAGGCGTGTGTGTGGAGGCGTGTACGTGTGTGTCTGCATGAAACCGTAAGACATTACCTCCATAAGGTGATTCTACAGCTGCCAGTCTCTCATCAGGCGGTAAGTTTTAGATCCTGTGTTTATGCAGCTACATAATTGTAAATCATTTCTATTTGATCAGATGCATTTACACACAATTAAATGCTTTTAGCAGATCCATTGAAAACGTAATTTTAGAGCAGACTAATATATAAATGCTTATCAATGCATGTCCAAACTCTGTCTGTACTCCTTATTGTAGTATAAATGATATCCACTAACTCATTACAGGCATAATCTTACCCAGCTATTGAAAATATACTGTGCTGTAACTGAGCTTCAGAGTTGCTTGTCAAGCATGATGAGTCCTCTGGGCTACTGCCTCATGCATGTCAATCTTCTCTGCCTGTGTGATTTCACAGGTTGTAGACAGTCACAGTGTAATGCTAATGCTCAGTAATTTGGTCACATGCAGCAGAATGGGCCAAAACATTTGTATAAATGTCGGATTTATGTTTTAAAGTTCACCACACCTTTGGTCTGCAACTTCATTTACATGCAAATGAGAGTGAAAAACACTCTAACACTGTCATGTATAGCCTACTATTTGTTTGTGAGTGTTTATATAAAAATATGTATTCTACTATTCAAATGTACTGTAAAAGATTTTTAGTATTTTCAGTATTTTTGAAAGAGGTTTTCTATAATCACCAAGGCTCCATTTTGATCAAAAATGAAGTGAAACATTATTAAATACATTTTAAACGAAATATTATTAAATGTAAAATAACCATTCCTGTAAATAATCTATTAATAATGAATAACGGTTCATAAAATTATAAATGCTCAAAATAATGTTTGCTGCTTTATATTTGTGTGATAATTCATATTTATTTTTGTGCTAATAATATTTTGCAATACATTTTTTTTAGATTAATATTTTATTTCATAAGTAGCATATAATTTATTTGAAATTAATATTTTGTAATATTAAATATTTTTACTGTGACTTTTAATTCTCTTCATGTCCTTGCTGAAAAAAAGTTAAAACTCAAACTGAACCCAAACATTTGAATAGTAGTGTATACAAATATATGATTACATTATTTAAATATACTTAAAGAGATATGATATTTAATCATGACAGCACAGCCAAAAGGGTTTTAATCAGCTCTGTATTGTAACAAATTTTCACTGAACGAAGAGTTAGGAGTACTGTCCTCAGTTTATACCAAAAACTACCTTTTATAAACTTTATATAAACTTATAATAGTTTATGGATTTATGCATTAAAGAACTTTTACCTTTAATTAAATTGTAAGATGCCAATGGCTTACAACTGACTTAACTCCTTAAAAGTGCACTGGCCAATAAGCGATGTGCCAAATACCTACGCCTGTCAAAATGAAAGCACTTTATCCCGCTATTATGCAATAACGCCTAAGGCTTTTGCATTATTGTACATTGGGCAATGCTAAAACCTGCTTAAGCTGCAGACATGTGCAAGTGAGAACAAAGGCCAAAAGTGTTATCGAAAAATACAGTGTTCTTTTACATGCCTCAGCTCTACTTGAGTTCGCAATACTAATGATCTTGGAAAATCCAATCATTGCATTGTGCGTTTATTGTGTGCAATTATAGCCAAAAACTACAAAAAACCTTCACCACACAGATTGAGACCCGAGTATGTAAAATATAAAAAGAAGAAGAAATTGTATCATTTCACTTGAAAAGAAAAATTTTTGCATTTTTGATTTATTTATTTGACAAGCAAAACCATCTTGACAGTTTGTTCTAACAGGAAGAATGCTGGAAAATTGCCTCGCATTTGGTCGCTCCCTCGTGAGGAGGAAGAATGTGGACCAGGACTGTCTGGAAGAGTCCAAGCTGTGCCGCTGCCTCTCCACTGTTGATCTGATTGCCCTCGGGGTGGGAAGTACACTTGGGGCCGGTGTCTATGTGCTCGCTGGGGAGGTGGCCAAAGGCAGTTCTGGCCCCAGCATTGTGGTGTCCTTCCTCATCGCTGCTCTGGCATCTGTGATGGCTGGCTTGTGTTATGCCGAGTTTGGTGCGAGGGTACCCAAGACGGGCTCTGCCTATCTTTACAGCTATGTGACCGTGGGGGAGCTCTGGGCCTTCATCACAGGATGGAACCTCATTCTGTCATACGTCATAGGTAATTATGTTATAACTCAAGTTATAAAAGAATAAAAGGATAATTTTATGAACCTAAACTGATATTTTGTTGGAACAGGGACGTCTAGTGTGGCGCGTGCCTGGAGTGGGACGTTTGATGAGCTTATTGGAGGCCACATTGAAAAATTCTGCAAAATGTACTTCAGAATGAGTTTGCCAGGCCTGGCCGAGTACCCTGATTTCTTTGCTGTCTGCCTGATCTTACTACTGTCAGGTAAAACGAGTCTTTAAAAAATACGACTTGTACTATTTTAAACAATGTTGAAAACAATGTATTGCCACAAAAAAGGTACAAAAGCTGTGAGCTTTCAAAAGATACACCCTTTAACCTTATTTACCTTTAAAGGGTGCATTTTAGTAACTTAAATGTACATATTTGTACTTTAAGTGTACATATTAGTGCTTATAAATTACATGCGAGTAGCTTTTGAAAGGGCCCTGGTGAAAGCGTTTGTACCTTTTTTTCTAAAAGTGTGGTACTTCTGTTATTGCCGCTTTAAGATGAACTATTTGTTGTTTATATGTAAATATACAGTACTGTGCAAAAGTCTTAGGTTTTATCATAGCGCTGGCAGACTCCTTGTGCAGACAATAATCTCACTTTTACAATTAATAACAAAAATAATGTCTTTTAAGTTAAATTGTAATTCTTTGAAGTTCACTTAAAGCCATATTTTGTTGGTGAAAATACTAGTGGCCTAAGACTTTTTTGCACATTTGCAACTTTATTAATGTATGAGTTATTTCCAAAACTGTACTGACATGTCTGTCGCTTTAATTTTCCCCCAGGCCTTCTCTCCTTTGGGGTGAAAGAATCAGCTTGGGTCAACAAAATCTTCACAGCTGTAAACGTGCTGGTGCTGATGTTTGTTATCATCTCTGGATTCGTCAAAGGAGACTCGCTGAATTGGAATATATCAGAGGAATCTCTCGTAAATGTTACCATTGTCAAAAGGTGAAGAGTGTCTTTTCAGAAAATTTCCTTTTATATCTTAATGAGTTAAGCCTAAAGTGAATAGTTGATGATAATCTTTAAAATGTTAAAATATGCTTACAGGAATCTCTCACACATTGCTAATGTCACTAGTGATTATGGGGCAGGGGGATTTTTGCCTTATGGCTTTGGCGGGACACTGGCTGGTGCCGCCACCTGCTTTTATGCCTTTGTGGGGTTTGACTGCATTGCAACCACAGGTATTCAATCACTTCGGTTTTATACAACAGATAGCTTTGGTTCTTCTTAAGCTCAAAGACATCTTATGTATGTTGCTGTAACCAGGTGAGGAGGTGAAGAATCCCCAGAGGGCCATTCCCATTGGGATAGTTGTTTCCCTGCTGGTCTGCTTTCTCGCCTACTTTGGGGTGTCAGCGGCCCTCACCCTCATGATGCCCTACTACCTGCTGGACGAGAAGAGTCCCCTGCCTTTGGCTTTTGAGTATGTGGGCTGGGGGCCTGCGAAATATGTTGTAGCGGCAGGATCACTCTGTGCTCTATCAACCAGGTAAACATCTTTCTTTGCTCCCATAATACTGTTCTGCAAGGCTTCTTACAAGATTGTATTTGGAGGCAGCATGTGGATATCAAACACTGGCAATAGTTACATAAAAAAGCTTTTATTCATTTTGTTATTTGTTTGGGATTCAGTTAAACATTTAGTTCCTAATCAGTTAGTACGAAGGGGGTCTGTGGTGGATTGATTCCTATGCTTTGCATCTCTAATGACGTTTTAATGATGATTTGTTTGAAAGAGAGCCATGTAAATAATTACACATTGCATTTAATTGGTCAGATTATTATTACAAGCTTTAATATGATTAAGGTTTATACTTGCTCCCTTTCAGAACAAATGTTCATGTGGAATGTGGTTTTGTTTTTTCCTGGTAACAGCAACGCTTCCTAAAGCTGCCAAAAATTACAACCCACTAATTTTAACAGTATGTTTACTGTATGCTTATTGGATTCGTTTGAATAGTAGTCTTAATTCTGTTCAAAAACATCAAGGTGTGCTTGGTAAAGTATACAAGCTATTATCCGGTTGCTATAATAGTTTTGATTGTGGCCACTTGTATTTTATGAATTTACTAAAACATTTTATAGCTTAGGCCCTTGTGCAGTACTCCCAGGAAAAAATGAAGATGATTTAACTGTATGTCTGGTCCCATTTGCCTCATTTGCAAAGTGCTGTATGATGTGCTGTCAAATTTTATATTTCCTAAAGTCAACATGAAACAACCATTTTGGCAGCCCGTATTACTTCTGTATTGTGTTTTTTAAGAGTCAAACACAACATTCATTCTGTCCATTGGGAAATGATTTCGTGTGTTTTTTTCTGTGTATCCTGTGATTGGAGTGATGTTGAAAATAAGTCAAAAGTCAGTCATAAGTTTCCCCATTTTGATTTCATGTTGACTTTAACGCCCAAATCATTGTTTGTTGAGGCCTGTAACAGTACCCAGCAGCAGAAGTGTTTGGGATCAGGTCTGCAGCATGTAATTAATTGACCCCTTTGCTTCTGCCGATGTCTTTGCCTCACATGCAGTCTGCTGGGCTCCATTTTCCCAATGCCACGTGTAATCTATGCTATGGCACAGGATGGGGTGCTTTTCAAAGTGTTAGCCCAAATCAATCCTAAGACGAAGACCCCTCTTATTGCTACAATGTCTTCAGGTGTAGTTGCAGGTGAGAGATGGAGGCACAATTGCTATGCAAACCGCCTACTGTATGTGATCCACCAGGCAAGTGTGAAAAAGAGCAAACATTTTAAATATAGTAAACTATTCTAAGGAAACATACATTAAATAAACGTTCTCCTAGACCAGGATGAATCAAGGAAATTAATAAGATCCTAAAAAAGTCAGCAGTTCATGGCAGTTTAGTTTTTTTAAATAAATTGCATTTAAAAAAAAAAGAAAAAAAAAAAAACACAATTGGCTGCACTTGGCTCACACTTGCTGGTGTTGCTTAATATGTTCTTTTCCTTCCAGAGTTGCAGGTGTCTGAACCATGACTCCTTTTTTGTCTTTAGCCTGTTGGGCTCTATGTTCCCTCTTCCCCGCATTCTGTTTGCCATGGCACGAGATGGCGTGCTATTCAGATTTCTTTCCAAAGTGAGTAAGCGTCAGTCGCCAGTGGCTGCCACTATGGCAGCGGGCACTACCGCGGGTAAGCTAAGACCGAGGTAGGCCTTGCATGGCCTGCTGTCCTGTTTGTGTCAGCCTGGTGGAGGTGCAGTGTGCCTGCTTAATTACAGTATCCTTGTTGCATGTTGTTACTGTGGTGGTGGTGGTGGTGCTAAAAATGCTGGGATTTTACAAGATGTGATGAAAACCTCTGTGGAAGCTATTTATTTCATGCAAAAAAGATATTTAGAGGGCTTGGTGGTGACGTTGGAAGGAAGACAAAAGGAAATCAGTCACCCACTAAAAGTTTGGAATAATTCAAATTGTATAATATTATTACAAGAAATCTCTTACACTTCAGGCTGCATTTATTTGATGAAAAACGATAGTATTATAAAACGGCATTACAATGTAAAAATGTATTTAATTATTTATGTGACTGAAAAGCTAAAATTTCAGCAGCCTTTTTATTTAATTATGAAAAAACATTATGATATTAGTTATTGTGACTAGTATTCAAAAGCTGGGAGCAAAGATTTAAAAAAAAACTTTTATTAAGCAAGCATTAAATTGATCAAAAGTATGAAGGGCCAAATTATTCAAGATTAAATAATTAAATGTTGAAATATATTAATAAATTGTTAAATGCATAATGAAATAATGAAACATAAATAAATGCTGAAATAAATATTTATTTATTCATTCATTCATTTATTTGTTTAATTATTTATGAATTTTCATATCTGTTAATTAATTAATTAAATGTATTTCATAAATTATTTATTAATTAATGTATTTATTCAATTAATCAATCAATCATTTATTTACTTATTATAAATATATAAATGATTACATAAATGAATGAATACATAATTTATTAAATAAATAAATATTATTTTATATATTTCTGTATATATTTCTGAATTTATGTTCATTATGTATTTCATAATTTACTTATATATATTATTAACATATTCAACATTTTGAGTAATTTGGCCCTCCATACATGAAGACATTTATAATGTTGCAAAACATTTCTGTTTTAAACAAATGTTAAAATATTAAGCAGCAAAAACTGTTTTCAACGTTGATAATAATAACCATTATTCATAGCTGAGCACCAATAATTGATAATATTAAAAAAGCAATTTTCTGATAAAAAGCAAAAACAATTTCTGAGGGATCATGTGACTCTGAAGACTGAAATAATTATGCTGTAAATTCAGCTTTGCATCATGAATTACATTTTTAAACATATATTAAATAGATAACAGTGATTTTAAAATATTAGTATTTTACAATTTGTTTGGTTCAAATGAACGCAACCAAGGTGAGCATGTAAAATCCTGGTTATTCAGAAAAAAATTAATTATTCACACAATTATTCCAAAGATTTGAGTGGTAGTGTACATCTGAAGTCATGTGCCAGGTGCAGATGTGTAATATACTGCTGCCAGCTGCAGGGAGAGATTCTCAGTACTTCCCTACAGTGTAGCAATACAGCACTTTGATGCTAGCAGGGGTCACTCAGTGGACGCTTATGGATTCTGTGGACTTCTAAAGAATGAGAAAGCAGAGGGGAAGCTTAGTGAAGGGATGAGGATGCAGGGAAGCCCCCTGCACATCGCACATGTTAAGTCTATACTGTAGTACTGTACGTTTGTTAGGCCTTCTTACTGTGAGGGAAGTCTAAACAGCTGGATATGAAGTCATAGGGCACATCTGGTGTGGATTTCATCAGAAGATACCAGTGCTATTGCACTTGAAAGGAGTTTAAAGTCAGACATCCAGCATCTGTATTGGTTATTGACAAAGACTGTGATTTATTTATTAGTCCCAAAGTATATAATACTGTGGTTTTCATTTATACTTAAATTATTTGGGAAATTTCATAGTTTATCAATAACGCTCTTTAAATGTGTAAGATTTACTTAATTAAATCAACACAAATGAAATTATAAACTGTGCATGCTCTGTTGGTGCATAATGGCCTAAAAATGTTTTGACAATATTTTTAATAATTTGTGTTTGTTAATATATGTAATGCATTATTTTTTTAACTTTGTCTGATAAGCTTTTATTTACTACCAACAGCTATCATGGCTTTCCTGTTTGACTTGAAAGCTCTGGTGGACATGATGTCTATCGGAACCTTGCTGGCATACTCTTTAGTGGCTGCTTGTGTTCTAATCCTCAGGTTAGTAATAAAAAAAAAAACTCTCTACAGCTGTAATGCTGTATAGAAGCAGATTTTGCTTCTTGATGCAAGACCTGTTAGTACAACCCACTGCCATCTAGTGGTCAAAATTGAAATTAATTCATTATTTAATGTGTCTACATTTTTGTAGAAAATCAGATTGTTACATTGAATGGCATTTTAGAGGGTAAATTTAGTAAATCGGGGAAAAATGTGTGACATATATATATATATATATATATAAAATTTAAATAGAAAAAATAAATTTGTATAAATTAAATTTGTTTTGTATTTGACCCATATACATACAATTATTGAACAGATTTTATGTTGCAGTTTCTTGTGATAGTCTTTGTAGAACTTAAATGACACTGTCACGTTTTGTGATGCACTTAACCAAAAAGATTTATTAATGACTTGAAATATATAAATCACATTTCAGGTATCAGCCGGATGCTGCATTTGAGAGATCTAGGATCAATGAAGGCAAGGAAGAGGTTGGTGAGTCTGAACTGACTGAGTCCGAGTCTCATCTGAACATGCTGAAGGATGGAAACTTAACCCTGCGTTCTCTGCTCAACCCTCCGCTGCTGCCCACCGAACAGACCTCCACTGCCGTCAACGTGTCTGTTGTGATCTTGGGTTAGTACGGCAGCAGTTGGACACTCATTTGACTTTAGGTTAGCTGATGACAGTTAGTAAGGTTTCTGATCTGTGTTTATTTTCCCCCTGCAGTGTTTGTTGTGTGTATTATTAGCTCACTCAACACATACTATGGACAGGCCATAATTGCTATGGAGCCTTGGGCCCTGGGGGTCTTAGGGGCATCTTTGCTCATCTTCATCATGTGCATCATTCTGGTTTGCAGACAGCCTCAGACGAGGAAGAAAGTTTCTTTTATGGTATGTTTAAAATCTAATACACTATAAAAGCTTAGGGTCGCCAACAGTCTTTTTTTTATTTGGATTATTTTAAAATGTCATTTATTTCTGTAATGAAAAAAAAGCTGAATTCTCAGCATCGGAAAATCTAATTTTAATATGCTAATTTGCTGCTCAAGAAACAATTTTAAACGTTTTTTTAAAAAAAGGTTTGCTGCATATTTTATTTATTTTCTTGTAAACTGCAATACATGTTGAATGAATAGAAAGTTCAAAAGAATTAATTTAATTAATCCTACTGAATGAAATATTAATTTTGGTCCCACTTTACATTAGCTGGCATGAACTCCTATCTACTTACATTTAAATGAATCTTTTGGTACAATGCACATACATCTTTTTACTTATATTTGTAAAAATACTTGCATGTAATTACATTTATAATCAAACTGTTGACCCACCCCAACACTTAAACCCACCCTTAACCACCCATAACACCTAGCATCACCCGTATCCCACCTCAGTAGCAAATAAAGGGTTTGCAATACAATACGACACAATAAGTACTTTGTAATTATTTTTCTGGTGTTAGTAGGCCACCTAATATAAAGTGGGACCTTAATTTCTTAAAAAAAAAAAAAAAAGCCCAAATCCTTTAACTTTCTAACAATAAAACATTTTTTCAATATTTTTTTTTTTGAGGAGCGTAAATATACATGCCATACTCTTAAAGGGACAGTTCACCTGAAAAGGATCAGTACACCTGTTTTTCTCTTTTTCTTTTTGCATACAATATAAGTGAATAGTTTATATTATTTTCCATTTTTTAAACAGGTTAATTAAGTTCACTTTTTTGTATTTAAAAGAGCAGCAACAATCTGACTAAAATCTAAAATGAAACAAAGTGAAGGTGAGTAAATAATGACCAAACTTCCATACTTGGGTGAACTTTCCTTTTAATAAATGTGCACCATATTGAACCATTGCTGCTGTTTTTATCTTGGTGTGTATTCTGCCCATAAGAGCACTGGGTTTTAGGGTAATAGCCTGTATAAAATATCTGTGTTTGCCAAGCACTCTGTGTTCTCTGGAGGGCCGTATTGTGTGCAATCTTTGCAATCTAACATGAAAAACAATGTGATCTGACCCGAGAGAGTCTCCATTCATGGTGTTTTTTCTGTTTTAGTCTGGGTCATTTCATTAGCGAGTGCTAAGCAGAGTGCAGTCAAGCACATGTTTGAAGCAATGTGTATTTTTTGCTTCAGGTTCCTCTGTTGCCCTTTCTACCCATCTTGAGTATATTTGTCAATGTGTATCTCATGGTTCAGCTCAGCGGAGATACGTGGATCCGTTTCTCCATCTGGATGGCTATAGGTACGTGCTAACTTTGAGTAAATACACACAGGATGCAATCCTAAACCCCATTCAAACAAATCTAAAGGTCTCACTGCCGTTTCAAGGCTGTTTGCTTGAAAAACCAGGCATAATCGGAAATAAACGTAAGAAAACCCTGCAGAAAAGATCAGCTTACGAGCATGAACTTCCATGGTGGTTAGGTTCATGCTGGTGGAAAATTGGAAAGGATAGTTTATCCAGTGAGGAAAATTCTATCATTGTTCAACCTCGTTTTGATCTAAATCCAAAAGTTGTTTTTTTTTTTCTTCAATTATTTAACCAATTACGTTTGTTCTAGAATGTGACTCACACACACGTTAGAAGTTAGAAATAGCATGAGAGAACTTTATCTTTAATGTTATTTATCTTTAAATCTAAGATTTAAATAATCTTAGGCTGTTTTGGGTCACCATTGACTTCCATAGTATTTTTTTCCAACTATGGAAGTCAATGGTGATCAAAACAGCCATGTTACAACAAGAATATTCATTTTTGGGCAAATTCCTATTCTTTTAAGCATGCAAATTAAACCAAACGCAACATATGTAGTTTGAATATTTGAGAGAAATCTTAACTTTGATATCAATCCACAGGTTTCCTCATCTATTTTGGATATGGAATGTGGCATAGTGATGAACGAAAGAGGCATCTACAGAACTACGGTGTTGTGACGGAGAAAAAGACGCTGACAGGAAATGAAGGCACTGTGGAGTACGTGACGCACATAGAGAAGACTAGCCCATGTTAAAGAACAGTAACTAGCGGTAATCCACGGCATTCACCAACCAGCTGACAGACCTGTGCATTCAGCTCTGCCTTTACAGTCACTGCCGTCATGAACAATCACTGTAACACCTCTCAGTGCTGATGCCCTCATCTGTGATGTGATAGTAGGACGCTAGGGGTGTGCGATTTGACAATGAAAATTCAATGCATGAAATATGGTTCTGAGATTTGGGACTTATATAAAACATACCTAATTATGAACAGTGGCAAAATAACTGAATTACCAAATCACCAGACATTTTATTAATTTTCATTAATAAATCATTAGAATAGCATTGAATTGTTGTCAGAGCAAGTATTTTCACCCCTGTAAGACATACCTCTTTGTATAAGCAATTTGCTTTTAAATGTGTTCTGAAAAGAAAGGGAAAGCATGTTTCTTTTTTTTTCTTTTTGCATGAAAGTATTAAGATTTTCACAGACAGTATCTTAAGATTACTTCCACTCTTAGTTTGTTAAATAAAAAAAATACATACAAAAATACAGAAAACGAACCATTTTATAGCATATATGTTTGGTTTTAAAGGTATGGGACACATGTCGTGAAGTGGCATTATTAAATAATGTGGAACGCATATGGTAAAACCATGATAATGGTGAATGTCCAGCTTCACGGCATGTCTAAAAGCTTGACTTGTATTAAAGTGTTTAATTCTAAGATTTAGAATAAATTCTTTTAACTTTCTGTATTGTGCATAAGATGTTAAACTGTTAACACCATTTCATGTTTTCTTGTATTCTGATAAACACTACTTTTTATCTTGATCTGTGTTATTACCACTGAATGTTTGACAGGGATATCTTACAATGCACAGTATTCATCTATTGTTTAATAACTAGAAGGTCTGATGATGTTGAAGCAAGTATGTATGTATGTTTTGTCTTGTAAAATGAACTTTTTTCACTTTATTTACTTTTTGTTCTGACTCTACTATTAACTCATCTGACATCAGTACATGTTTAATCCAACTAACAAAGTGATACAAGCAGCGGTCTAAAAAAGCACCTGAAAGTGTTTTTTTTTTTTGGTATTCAGTGCTTAAATCCTTAAATACTGAATTTTGAGATATAGATTTAGTTTAAACGAGTCATTGAAAGGCTAAGATTGTGGAACAACTATTTATAACAATGTGTCTCATTAAGTAATGCAATCAACTTTTAACTTCAAATTAAAGCCTTGTATAATTATAGCTTATCCTTACAATTGTTTTTTTAATAATGTAAGTAACGTGTGGATTATGCTGTTGTCAAAACATTGCACAGTGGTTTCATACAAAACAATAAAACTTTTCTCCCTTTTCAACAACGTTTCCCCACATTATTTTAAATAAATGTCCATTAAATTAAAATACAATGATTTAATGCTTGTTTATAATGGATATTTTTTTCTTGGTTGGTATAGGTCCTTAGGGCTATTCATCTCATACCATTTCATACAAGTTTGTGTACTATTGAATTTATATAAAAAGAAGCTGCAAATCTGTATAAATCAACTTCCAATTGGAAACATTTCATCGCCCTGCTTCAGCAAACAAAACACTGCTCAGTTAGTAATACAAAGAATAAAAAACAATTACAATAGAACTACTTCATAAATGTATTGATAAGGTGACCTCCGTTTGTAAAGAATGTGTATAAAATGAATGATAGGCAAAACCTTAGAAAAATCTCACATCCTGCTACTAACAAACAAACAAAAACAATAGAAGCCCAATAGAAAACATCACAGAAATTTGAATGGTCTCCACTAAAATACCACTATGGACCACAGCTTTACAAAAACTGTTTTGTTTTGGGCATTCTTCCAATGTCGCACCAATAGAATACCAGTAGACACCATTATAGTTTCCATTAAAACAATACGATTCTGTTTTTACTGTACGTTTCTGGATCTGGGATCATTTTAGCTGTATTGCTGGAGGGACAGATAGCTCTCTGATATCATCAAAAATATCTTCATTTTTGTTGTGAAGATGAATGAAGGTCTTATGGGTTTGGAATGACATGAGGGTGAGCAATTAATGACAAAATCTTAGCTTGAACTAACCCTTGAAGATTCTGTTGTGAACAATGATTTAGTTCACGGCCTGTTGTGACTGTTTGTCTTAGGTTATTATGGATTTCAGGTAATAATGTTGCAAATAATGTTCAATTTCTGTATATCATGTCTCTGTGCCTGTTGACTCAATTATGAATTATCAGTCTTATTTACTGTTCTAAAGAATGTCATATTTATCTTGAATGGTCTGGGAGTAAGAAAATGTACAGCAATGTTAAATGTTGGGTAAACTATTCTTTTAAATTTAAATGACATGATCTGTTTAGGGATTGTGTCCAGCAGTGGGCAGTAGAGCCTCACAGACTGACACTAAAGGGGGAGTGTGCAGATGGGGTTGGAAAACTCCTCTTTTTCCACAGAGGATGGAGCTGACTGTGTGTTAAAGAGACCGAGACTGGACTAAGAGCTCGCAAGCTGCTCTCAGGCCCCGTGTGTCCTGCTGGAACTCTCCACTTCAGCCATCATGAAGCTCTGGCTCTTCTTCACACTGGGACTGCTCTGGCTGGAGGTTCAAAATGGTGAGCAGATATATATATATATATATATATATATATAAAAATCTGTCTTGTTAATATTACTTCAAAACACAAAGAAAGTAAAAAATGGCCTTTCTTTTGCTTTAAAACGAAATAAATCGAATGAAATTAAATGTGGCCAGTGGTGCCAATGGAAACCAAGTAGAGGGAGAAGGGGAAACCGGAGGAGAGATCAAATCAGGGATTATGTTTTACAGCTCAAATCTAATTGGTTTGCGTGCTTACAAGGCAATTTTTTGTTTTTGTTTTCTTTATATTATTTTTATAATGAAGACAAAGCATAAAGGAATTAAAAGGATGAATGAATTTAAAAGGAATTCACGACATAGTAAACCTCTGCATTGTTTAGTTTTGTACACTTCTGCTCAGAGAACAAGAGAGGCGCACTTCCAGCATTGCTGTTTGTACAGCTGTTAGCTGAAGAATATAGAGCAGATTTCCAGATGGCAGAAACTTGCTCTCTCTCTCCTTCTAGGAGTTATCAAGTGTCACAAAGAGAGAAATTAAACACATATGCCGTATGTTTATGGCCGACTAGCAGTGATGTTGTTATTGCTCTTTAGAACTTCCCCATGCAAAATTTGCCAGTCACATCCAAACGCGATATCCAAAAAAACAATACGCTGTTGACTATAAAACTTTGTTTTGGTGTACCAGGTGTGTGTCAGCAGGTCAAGCGTAAGAAAGAGGCTGGTGAGAACCGCATTAGACCAGGAAGAAAGAGGGTGAAGGTTCGCTACCCTAAAGTAAAAGAAAAAGAGGCAGGAAGCAAGGGCCAGTCTATTCTCACCCAGGTCCTTGATAAAGGCCGTTTTCTCCGACTGGGTGAGAGTCTTTCCTTGAATCCTGGGAAAACAATGGAACTGAGATGCAAAGGGACTAATATTGGCTGGGCGTATCCCTCTTACCTGGACACCTTCAATGACAACCGCCTCAGGTATTCTTCTTTCTCACTTTATCAGTGTTAGAATCACTACATTTACTAAATAAGCCGAATTAATAGCCCCTGGAGCCCCTGTGTATGATTACATAGCAGCATTACACAGCATGTCAATAAATACAAGTTTCAGTTACATTTTATATTAATGTGTCCTCGTTACAGTGTAGTGTCCTTGTGACAAGTAATATTAATTGACGTACATGTAGTACTGGATTAGGATTAGTATGAATAGGATTAGGGTAGTCTTAGGAATTGGCCTAGGGTTATTTGAATGTAATTATGCATAATATTTTGTTTATTATAATAGTAAATACATGTAACGTGTAACAAGGACACCTTAAAAGAAAGTCTTACGCAAATTTCTGTTATTAAATAAATAAGTGAATGTTTTTGTAAACTAACATAATTTCGAGAGGA
>JAUYWG010000048.1:15350115-15361560 GCA_034779775.1 Enteromius afrohamiltoni
ACACTTCAGAATAGGGGGTCAGAATAATGCATTAGTTAAGCATTAATTAATGGTTAATTTGTTCACAATTAAGCATTGGTTAAGCAAAAACACAAGTAATTACTGATTAACTTAACATTGTAATCATTAAAATTGTTAATCAGTAGAATTGTTTTTGCTCAACTAATGCTTAATTGTGAACAAAATTAACCATTAGCTAATGCATTCTTCTGACCCCCTATTCTGAAGTGTTACCAAAAAAAAAAATAGCTACCCAAGTTATTGTAGTTATCACAAGTTTGAACATATTTGCAACTCCATATCTGAACAGTACCAAAAACAAACTAGCGAACAAACAAAAAAAAAACAAAACTTACTTCTCCACAACTGCGTCTTAGGCTTTCCGTAAAGGGTAAACAACAAAGGAATAATACAAAAGCGATAGGATCCAATAAGCAGACATGTCAAAAGAGTCAGATCACACTGAGCACAAGAGCTCGGCTGCTGATTCAGGGTTGAATTAGCAAACACATGCTCTGTGATTTCAGTCAAGGTGCCTCTGTGTACAGGCATGACCTTCCAAAGAGAGTTAAACATAACGAAGACAAAATAAAGTCTGTTTGCACTGGTAGATCCTCATTATTGTGATGTGCACTGCTTTCTCATACCCCTCCAAGTGAACTGAGGTGGAACAAACCCTGCCCCGCAGACATCTGGGACTGCGTGTCCCGATCCATACAAACAACATGTCCATCAACCAATGAGAGCTGCACAATGGTCAAAAGGTAAAAGAGCATCACTGTCTAGACCGAAAAAGCAGGCTATATTTTCACGTGTGCTGATTTCAGGCCATTTAATCTACTTGGACTTAAAAGGCTTTATGTTTAAGCTACAAATCATATTTCTAAGTTGACATGCCTCAGAAATCTAGTTAAAGTAGATTGAATCCTTTAGAAGGGATTTAATCATCAGTCTTTGGATTTAAGGCAACACTGACCTAGCAGGGAATGTGGGTCAAGCTGGATAAAATGAGGCTGATCTTGTCTAAAGCAGTCACTTATAATCCATAATTGTTTTTCAATTAATTTTTAATAATAAAAAAATGTTAATAGTTAAAAGCTCACTTTGCTTTGGATGTCCATTTGTGTGAGAAGTGCTGGAGCTCTTGGGCTGTAATCTGGATTTGACGGGCAGTTTGGAGGCTGATGCTGGAGCTGCAAACACAGCAGATCTGGACTGAGATCCTGAAACCGCACTCGCACCTTCAGTTAAATGGATTTGAAGCTTAACTGCAGAGGGAAGCGACAAATAATAAATTCACTGTTTTATTGTTTTAGAAGGCACAAATACGTATATAGATACTTGGGCTGTAAATGTTTGCACTGCAAACAGAGCACTATAAAATAAAAAATAAAAAACAACAAAGGAAAGGCAAAGTGTCTTAAAAATGGCCTTAATCATTTAAAGCAGGTACATTTCTTTGAGACTTAATTGTTTTTTAGTCCATCTTTAAGTTGAACAAGAAAACTACATCTGCTTTGACAAAAATGATCTATATGCGAAAAAAAAAACCCAAACCTAAATTATCTAGTTCACAGAAAAGAGAAACGAAACAAACAAACACAAACCTATGAAAAATTTCACTTTCTAACTGGAATTATTTGTTTAGTATTAACAAATTATAAAGACTGAGGCAAATTAATATTTCAAATAAATGCTGTTCCTCTAAACATTCTATTTAAAAAAATCCTGAAAAATAAAAGAATTCCACAACTATGTTAAGCAACACATCCGTTTTTATAATAACAAAAGTTTAAGCATCAAGTAAGCATATTATAGAATATATTAAGCATATTCTAAAAGATCATGTGATACTGAAGACAGGAGTAATAATGCTTAAATGTAAGCTTCACAGAAACAAATTACATTTTAAAATATTAAAACAGAAAATTCCTTTTAAATACTTAGATTTTAACATTTCATAAAACTAATACACAAAATGAATGCAGTCTTGGTGAGCATAAGAGACTTAAAAAAAAAAAAAAATAATAATAATAATAATAATAATAATAAATAAAAGTACAAAATTCACAAATGCCTGAAACTATTTGTATGGACGAAGAAACAGTAATGACATAACTGCATTTAATTCTCTTGTAATGTGGCATTACACCAGTGTTTTCTTACAACTAACATGAATGCTCTACACTGGACAACAGTATATGAAGCACTCAAAACTCTGACCAATTCACACCACAAAAGTAAAAGCTGACCAAACAACAAAAATAGAGCTCTGCAGGTCACAAGGCCCTTACCATCAGACGTGCTCAGTTTGCTCCTGGGTGAAGGCATGTCAGAGCTACTGCTGCCATCTTTTCTCGCTGTACCAGGTTTGAGCTTAGAGGCTGAAAGCGGTGGTCGTAAGTTTGCAGCTGGAACGTGAGCAGCAGAGGCGCCTCCTGTCCTGGCTGTGGATGGCTGGGAGCCAAGCCTGCTTCTACTCCACTCACATGCTGCTGCTGCTGGCCTGGCAGACACCGCCTGCAAGAGAAGCCCCCTTTCAGCAATTTGCTCCTACGCATGCCGGCGCAAGCCTGAGCTCCCCATGCTTAGGGCAGCATTGGCCATAACACATCTGAAGAGTGAGACAGAAACTCGTGCAGACTTGAGACGTGAGCAGCTATTGTACTATAGCCCCCATGAGAATTCTCAAGTCACTGCCAAGTTGTTTTTTTTCTTCCCCTCTCTAGCTCTGTAAACATGATTTGATGTGTGCACAAGGAACACATTTTCCACAGACTCAGCTTGCTGCCCTCTTGCAGCAGTAATTAAAACAGCAATTATAGTACACTGCATAAATACTTTCTCTTTGGTTTTGGTTTGTGAACTGTGCTTTGTCTGAGATGGCAGCCTTAACCTAAAATAAAACAGACCCAAATCATTCAAAACTCACTCAACGTTTCCTTTAAACATTTTGTTTAGGGGCCCGGTGTTACCAATTTAAAGCAGTTTTATCAGTCAAGATTGGCTATATTGGCTGATATTAGATGTATTATGAGAAAAAAAATAAAAATAATTTACTCACTCGTATCATTATCTGTAAATCTATATGGCTGCTGTGAAAGAAGGAAAGAATGAATGTGCTCTGAGTGGGTCCTAATGCCCCAGTATAGTGGACAGGTACACTACACTGTCAAAAGAGCCCATGACACTCATCATAAAGACCAGGGAGTGTAATCCTGCTGTCCTAAATCCATTTGTAGCATCTAAAAGGATTAATTTGGTAATTTTACTAATAAAGAGCCATATATTATTTTCCGTTATTTGCCATGACATACTCACCAGCAGACTGACTTTCTGTTTTTTCCCATGAACCTTCAGAGACTCATTCCTCTGCGTGTCCTCTCTATTGGACTCAGTTTCTACAGGTTTGGTCGTCGCACCACCTTTAGTGTTTTTTTGTGGCGTGACTAGGCTGTTTAAGACTCCATTGACCTGTGAATTCGTCTCCTGTGTTCCATCCTTACTCGTTTTGGAAGAGCTTACGCTTTCAGACCATCGGCGAGGTCGAGATTTCAAGGCAGGACCACTTTCTTGACAAGTAGTTGAGCGAGTTCTTTTAGCTGCATTAGCACTCTTTACGTTTTGAGCCGGTGTGGAAGATGTGCGGTTTATTGCAGCAGAAGTGGATTTGTTAGGAGATGACTTATGCTGGTCCACAGTCTGACTTTCATTCATTTGAGGGACGGAGATTGATGAAGTCTTTGGAACTGGTGCACTTAATGTCTTAAAGGGGTTGGTGGCACGTGACATAATTTTAGACTTTATATTACTGAAATTAGGCTTCGGAAACCTTTTTATTTCTATTTTTTTGCTTTTGCTTGCTGACATCAACGGTGTTTTGGGCTTTTGAGAGGCAGTGCCTTGCTGCTGACTAATAAATGGAGCCATTGGACTCACTGATTCACCTTCATCTTTATTCAGAGGTGACTCAGACAAAGATGGCAGGCAAAATGTCTTATTACTCACAGACTGCACTGGAGTTGAGGTCTGAGCATTGCCGCTAATGTCTAAATCCTCAGAAGCAGTAATAAGCACAGTTTTTCCCTCCAATGGCGTTGACTGATTTGATTCAGCGCTGTTGCATGCCAACTTTTGCACACTGGATTTGTGATAATGAACAGGTGTGAAACATTCAAGTTTCTCACTGCTCAGTGACTTTTCATCTATGAGAAAGGTCCGATTGTTGGCTTGGATGTAGGTACACTCCAGGCCCTTATTCTTGGGCTCTCCTAGTGGCACCTCGGCTAGGCCTTCACACACATCAGGTAACATCCCTGACACCACACCGAGATCTGAAGACATATCCAAGGAGGTTCTAGACTCCCCAATTAGTGAGATGCTAAGTGGCTGGTCGTTCTCGTGCAAGACAAAGCTGTTACTCCTCATGACCATTTCACCTGAGCTCACCGAGCAGCAGTTCTCACTGGATCCTCGGCGTGACGGCTCACAGGAGTCCACCTCAGACAGCTCTCGCTCTCCACACTCAGGGGAGGTTTCAGAGCTTCTATCGCTGCCATTGCATTCAGTGTTTTTTGCGTCCACTATCATCAAGAGAGCCAAATTCTCATTCCAGTTGTCAATTTTTGATTTGACAAAATCCACAGCAATTGCACTGCTTGATTTCACTGCCTTTGAGGAAGAAGTCTTGTCTTTTGTTGGGCAAGTGATACAGTCCTCCATTTCTACATCGAGAGGACTGTCTGAACCGCCACAACTCAAACTGCTGTAGCCCTTTAGTGAATCGGGGGAAGGCTCACTGGGGCAGGTGATGTTATTTCCATTGTTGTCCTCAATGGAGAAAGTAAGATTCATGGATCTGCTTGCGGTCTCCATGGAGCAGCTGCTAGGAGCAATTTCACATCTGTCTGTAACACCTTATATTTTATGAGATTTTATTAGTCGTACCTGGAAAAGGTTTATTTATTGAAAACCATTCTGTGAATGTTCCTGTAAAAGAGAGAGAGAGAGAGAAGTCAAAAACCAATGTCAAATTCTAAACAATGGTCTAGATTGATATAAAAGGTTATAAAGGACATAATGAAGGTGATTCAACGTGTGATGGAGCTGAAATAAGAAGGGTATTAGCTATTGTTGATGCAATACTTAATTGAACAAGCAAACACCCCGGGCAATTACAATTTGTGAAACCTGTTTTGTCGTTGGCTACAAAATAAACGGTCTTCTTTGTGAAGATGTTACATAACTTACTGACCAATTACTTTTAGAGCAATGAGGAAATCGATCCCCTGTTCAATTCTTTATGTGTCCTAGAGAAACAGCATTAAAAATGCAAGAGCTTACTCACAGGCAACATATACTCCTTCTTAAAATGCGTTTTATAAAAATGTCTCTTTGAACTCTGAATCATTCAAAGTTAAATGTGAAATTTTAATTCGATTTGTTGCGCAAACATTTCTGATCGTCATCATCAGTGTTGAAAACCGGTATGCCGTTTAATATCTTTGAGCATGATACTTTGTTAAAAATGCATTTTAATTCATATAAAAGTTCAAACCTTGTATAATATTTTACATTGTTTTATGGTCTCTTTTGAATGTCAGTCCTGAAAGTAGGAACTGCTATAAAAGAAATAAAATAAAAATAATCTTACTGACCCAGAACTTTTGAATAGTTGTTTAACCAACACATCACAAGACAAAAGTGAAATTAGTCCATTCACAGGAAACTTTAAAAACAGTAACTGCTGAGATAGCTAAACAGTCCAATGCATTGAATGTAACATTACGAATTTCAGTGGTAGCATGTGTATTTAGATACGCAGCTCCGAGTGCTCGTGGAAACACCTCACTGTGTTTAGTAGGAACAGATCTGGCTCTGTGATAGGACGGCTACATCCCAGCATGCCTTTTTCAAACACAGAAAGCTTGCTGTGGCTTAACACAAACGTGCTACTTAATTGGATGAAATCTGATGCCCAGTACAGTTTCTTCAAGATTTAAGACAAAGTCAGTTGCAATCTGCTGAAATGACAATTTATTTCTTATTTTTTGGGTTGTGTCTCCTCATGTTAATATCACTGCATTACTCCACAGGGGTTGAAAAGTCATGGCACACTTTGTCTCTGCTGAGGGAAAGGCCTTGCATGCTCTAATGCACTTCTGTCAAGTACAATGAGGAGAGAGGCCAGTTTATGCAGATGCAGAGACAAGCTCTCAGTCTAGCTTCTTTTGAAATAACAAACCCCATACAAGCACCGCATGCGAACATGCTGATTTATCTGTGGAACTACGAAATAATAATACAGAAAAATCTGTATACAAATAAATAACAGTATCAAAGATCACAGACCAAGGTTAATGTGTAAACTACTGGTCAAAAAAACAAAACCCAACTGACCAGTAATAATAACTTGGAATTTGCTTCCAAAACGTAGACTCTAGCATGTATTGATATTTTTCTATACCTTTACTCAAAACGTATTAAATTGCCAACAAAGAAATGGCAAGTAATATTTAATTAAGCGTTATTTATATTTTACAGACTACAACAGTATTTCCTTGTAAAACATACACCAGTAAACTTTGCTTTGTTTATAATGTAGAAAATGTGTGATATTAGACTCTCGCAGGTTAAAGAAAATATTGAAAACCTTTATTTAGCTGCTTAAAAATTAACATAAAGCTCAAGTTAATCAAATTTACCAAGATGCTAAAACTACAAAGCTATTCATTTCTTATCCTTTTCTAACATGACAGCATAATTATAAAATCAATTCAACTTTCATTGAAACATTACTCTCCCTGATATTCTGGTTTAAAAAGGAGTGCGACTCGCTGGCAGAGTGAAAGGTTACCTTGGGGACTAACAGTGTGCTTAGTCATTTACAGTCCGACTGTTCACGCAAGGGCTGGGCATTAAAGAAACAAGAGCCCCTCTGTTAATACTTCACTACTGCCTGGAGAATTATTGATGTATGCGTCTTATTTCAACTTTGAAGGGACATAAAACTGATATGTCAAACTCTCATAAAAAGCAACAGTTGCATACAAAGGATCATTCATTCTTGAGGGTTGAAGCGGTCTAATTATTAAGAGCCCTGGAAAAAAAATGTCATAACTGGAGCACTAAATCAGTTTACAGCACAAAAAAAACAAGCACATTGCATAATGAACAAGCTTACCGTTTTTACAGCATGTCCATTAGTGTTAAATAAACCAAAAATATATAAATCAATAAAATAAATAAAACACATGCAGTTGTATCAATCAAATTGCACTTTAATTCAGCTCTAAATTAGAATTTCATCTCTCCTAAATTAAAAAAACGTCATATAAATGTAATAGTATTAATGCACTTATCTATAAAAGACAGCATGAAATTGCTAAGATTTAAACATTAAAAAAAACCCCAACATAGTCCTACCAGGCATAACATTATGTCAGTTCAGCACATCCCATTCAGGCTCCTGCAGCACTCGCAGCTCCAGGTCTCAGGATCAATCCTATTAGTGCTGTGGTAAACACTACACCACACTAAACGCACGTATATAAAGACAGCCAGCTCTAAAATACCCATCAGCCCCAGCAGTCCCTCCTTCAGCACCACTCCTGGCTCTCAGCAATGGTTTGTCTCATAGGAATGTGGCACAGTCCAGACTGCTGTCAGCACACTTTTGGGCTGTCCCTGCATACTAAAACACGCCTTTACTCGTACAGCGCTCTTCAAGTTCCAGCCTAGGCCATGACTGAACCCACTGCAAAGCCTCGAGGCTAACTTTACAGGGGACAGTGACTGGTTACCCTATCGTAGACAAGCTCGACGTGAGGGGAGGGGCCAGGGCATGTCAGGCCAAAAGCAGCAATCGCTGTAGCTAAGCAGCCAGTAGCATTTTTGAAGGGATTTAGGTATCAGAGGATAAACGAGCAGAATAACTGGATGTCAGCCATGTAGATATTTTCTACTTTGGAAAATCTCTAATGTAAAACTAAGCACGCATGTTACACATTTTAAAATGATAAACATATAAACAAAAAAAAAAAGTCATATCTATGCATATGCATATTTGTCATAGAAAACTGCAATGCTTCCTTTGTATTGACAAATGCTTGACTTCCTAAAGTTGTGTAATAGCAAGCATGAGGGGTATTACATATGTCATTGGGAACAGGACTATTCTTGACTAATCCCCATTTATAAAGGTCTTTACACAAGAGAAGGAATCCATAATCTTGGTTAACAAAGGATGCCAATAGGCTAAGTGTTGGAGGCCAGGCCACAGTTACATAATCAAAAAAGATCAATAAAATCATTCAGCCCAGTTTGATTCAGTTAACAATGCGTTGTAATTTTATCTGGTACTCAAAAAATAAAATAAGCACAAAATCGAATTCAAGAATTAAATAACTCTTTGGAACAATCTATTGATCCTGGAATGTGATTCACTAACACACAAAATAAAATAAAATAAAAATAATTATTATCTTACAATATTTTGGTATTACTGTCATTTTGATTCAATAAAAGAAGCCTTGGTGAGCACAACACTTTTTTAACGGCAGCGTAAAGATACTTTTTGAAAACTGTAAAGTCAGTCAACAGTTTGTAGTTGCCTTTATGCTTTATCAACATGCTTCTTTACCAGTGACACTAATTCAAATAAAATAAATATTTCTAAGCAAATAGAATAAATTACAGTTTATCTGATATCCTATGCCCCTACAGTATGAGGTCCTAAGGGCACCTGCACTATAACCTGCTGTGGAATTCAAGCTTGTGCACTTTGAGCTTTTCACTGTTTCTAAACACCATGTCTGGTCAAGGCATAACGCATATCAAACAAACATGCACCGCAAAAAATTCATAGGATATACAACATTGCATAGGTTGGCTGATAATGCATCTAAATTACATTATTCAACCACAAACAAACCAGGAGACTCAGAACTGTGTTCTCGGTGAAATCTTATGAAACACAAAATATACTATAACACGTGAAATACAAGTTCGTTGGATTCTGTTTAATCTAGTAGCTTTTTGCTGCTGAGCTCATGTTTCTCCCTCATACCTCACGATCTATTTCCTGATCGCTGCCTTTAAATTGTCTTGTGCACCTGACAGAAACATCAGAGGCCTGTTTGGGATCTCTGGCAGCTCCGTCTATAAATAACACGTGGAGTAAACAAAGTTGTAAAGCGATAGAAAGCAGAAGATGCCCTTCGAATAAATGTATACACACTAAACAAACAGCCAACAGTCGTAAACATAAACAAGAGCTACTGAAGACAATTCACGCGACTCGAGTAACGTAACACAAACATGCCTCGCGCTACTACGCCAAGGATGAAATGTAAGTTACGAAAAGTGCGTTTGTAGAGATATAAAATATTTACACTGACGTCTCATCTTCTCTAGATGGCATAGAGTACTTACCCCGCACGTCGTAAGTGAGATACACCGAAAATCACAGATTTATCTACCGTTAACAGCAGCGCGTGCACTGGAAAGGTAAGAGCTCAGGTGAGCTCGCGCTCTCCTTAAATGACGTCACATCAGGAAAAACACTAGCCGCTATTCGCGACCATAGGGTGCACGGGGATTGATGTTTAACTAAATATTTAGATTATAAAAGCTAAAAATAAATAAATAAATACATTTTGATGGTTGATACTTCCTACACGAAATAATATAATAGCCTATGAAAACTACTGCTTCATTTATCACTGTTAAATGTTTTTTTTTTTATATTTCTTTTAAAATGTTATTATTATCATTGCATAGGCTCTGTAAGCACTTCAGCACTTTACATTTTTGTTCAAAAATAAAAATAAAATAATAAATTTGTATAAAATGTAATTTTGTATTCAGTTTTATTTACTACAATAAATAAAAAAGTTGTATTTACTACACTAAAACAGCTCTATAAATACTGCCAGTTCCTAAATACCCTGATATTGATGGTGTTTGCACTTTCTGTAGAACTTTGAATTATATATCTACCGCATATTAATTATTGACTAGCTTACATGAACATTGACAGACCTTCACAGATATTTCTACATTAGTATATTTCTATATACTTCCATATTTCATTCTGATTTATTTCTTAATTATCATTAATATCAACTAAGAAATGCATCATATTTAAGATAGTATGATGGAAACATGAATGATGCAGCAAGGATGTGTTGCAAACTTTATTGCGCTACATGCAGGAGAAGAGCTTTTTTAACTAAAATGTAAATACTTGGACTACTAAGCTGAACTACGATGTCATTTGTCATCGTCCACAAATTCAACATTTTATATTTCAGATCCGTCAATTAAACGTCATTCGGCTCAAAACTGGCCGGTCTTATCTTCATCTGCACAGATTTGAGGGAGTACCACCAGCCATGCCAGGGGTACCACACTATTCCGTCATCAGTGACGGCGCTGTAGGGGCCTCTGTGGTAGAACCCGTTCAGATTGGCAGAGTGACATCTAGAGGGATACAGGTCAAACAACACTTGTCATTATTGCTGTAATGTGGAAAAACTCTCGCATCTCATAAATGTGCATATAATACGCCAAATAAAAACAAAAACTCGTAGTATAAATACGAAAAAAACTTGCCGTGTTTATGTTTATTAGGGTTGTGGGGTAGATGCGTATCATGTAGGCATATGTTAAAACTGTATATTATGCACGCCAAACACGTGCGTGTCATATATAAGCCAAAGTCCATTTTTACGTATCAATACCACGAATTTTCGCTTTTATTTTGCGTAGGGTACAACAATTTTTTTCACCTTAAGAAAAAAATGTGCTATTCACTGCACATAAAATGTATAATTGCAGAAAAAATGTATAGGCCTACGCTGTATTAAACATTAATGGAGCAACAGATTTTGTGTAAAAATAAATCAGTCAAGTTGTTTATATATACATATATATACACAGTGCTGTGCAGTCTTAGGCCACTAGTATTTTCACCAACAGAAAATGGTTTTAATTCTGTTATTTCTATCTTTGTGTGTCAGTTTACGTGTCAGTTTACATTTCCAAACATCATACTAGTCATTAATTGTAATAATGCAGTGAGATTGCTGAGTCTGACAACAGCCAGTGCTCCACACAGAGATCTGATCATCATCCAGTCTGCCTGGAGTCACATGAAGTAACAGAACAAACTGAGACAGACTCAATCCAGAAGAACTGTAAAAACCTACCTAGAAAGCTACCTGAAAAACTGGGCAGGTGTACCTCGGAACAGAAGCTGTTTTTCCAACAGCTGCAATACCAAATATTTATCTGATTTAGTTAATAGACGTTAATTAATAAATTAAATCTATTCATGGCATTATTTTTGAATTTTTATACAGTACTTTAGCTTTCCTGGTAGGTTTTTTTTCTTCATCTTGGAGACGTTGTCACAGTTCTTCTGGATTGAGTCTGTCTCAGTTT
>JAUYWG010000048.1:15370608-15400747 GCA_034779775.1 Enteromius afrohamiltoni
AGTGCTGCGGCAGATAACCTGGCCTCCACAGTCACCGGACCTGAACCCAATCGAGATGGTTTGGGGTGAGCTGGACCGCAGAGCGAAGGCAAAGGGGCCAACAAGTGCTAAACACCTCTAGGAACTCATTCAAGACTGTCACTTCAGGTGACTACCTCTTGAAGCTCAACGAGAGAATGCCAAGAGTGTGAAAAGCAGTAATCAGAGCAAAGGGTGGCCATTTTGAAGAAACTAGAATATAAAAGATGTTTTCAGTTATTTCACCATTTTTTGTATAAGTATAACTCCATAACTTCATAGTTTTGATGCCTTCAGTGAGAATCTACCAATGTAAATGGTCATGAAAATAAAGAAAACACATTGAGTGAGAAGGTGTGTCCAAACCTTTGGACTGTACTGTATATTAAAAGATGGAGCATTAATAAAAATAAAAGTAGGCTATTCTCGTCTGACGAAAATGATCATAAATCGAATGATCACTTCTCAAACCAAAATATAGTGCAGATTAAAGCACTGTACATACTGGATACCTCTAATTGATATATATAATTTAGAACCACTAGCATTCTGTTCATCTATAAAAATGCAGAATGTGAGCAGCGGGCAGAAAATCCAAGAATTTCTGTTATTGGTTATAAACATCCAGGTTCCTGTGGAAACAGCTTTAAAATACAATCACAGCCCCCTGCAGAGCGGTGAATGAAGCACAGAGTGGAGTTTGAGTTATGAGCCTTTCACAAACAGGAGATAAAAGCAGACTGGCTGCTCAGCCAGCTGAGAATCCTCAATTAATTAAACACTTCCCAGTGATTATGCCCCCTGATAGAACTTATCTCCCGAGTCAGGGCTGCACCCACCTAATGGGCTGTTACATCAAAACACAAACACAATGTGATGCATTTCACTTCGTATGCGCTGGGTTTATATACTGTAAAACGCACATTAATGAAAGACTTTGAGTGGAGATTTCAGTTTGAGCTGATGTCTCTGCCTCTCAGAAAGGCAACAAGCTAAAATGAAGATGAATGTAAAAAGAAACTGTGGATTCTAACCTTTGATAAATATTTGATTATTATGCACTGCTCTTCAAACCTCTGAGGTCAGCAATATATTTCTCAAAGAATATATCACCTTTATTCAGCAAGAATGGTTTAAAATGATCAAAGGTATTTTAAATAAACGCTGTTCTCTTTAAATATTGATAATAAAATGTCATGTAAATGTAAATAATAAAAAACAGACCCTTTCTGCTCTGATAAAATAAGCATTGTTTCTTGGGCAGCAAATCAGAAAGATTTCTGAATGATCATGTGACAAAACTGATTATGAGTAATATATTACATTAATATTAATATATATTGTATTAATATTACAGGCTATGCTATGGTTATTTAAACTGCAATAATATTATTTCACTATATTACATAGTGATATGTGGCCCTGGTGAAAAGGGCCAGCAGGTCATGTGGATTTCGAAAAATATATTATTTACAGATTGTAATATAGCTGTATATTTAATGTTTGTGTTTAACAATGGTGGCTAGATTTTCTGTTTTTCTTTTGACAGTCTTAAGACTTTATTTACTGTATGTTTATAAGAAATAGACTTCCCTGAGATTTATTCACTGGAGGGAAAGGTGTGAAAACTCGCCTTAGTCTTTGTATTTCCACTGGGTAAAACATTGTAGATTAAATGCAAACTGATATTGAAATGCAATATACACACAATTTCATCACCAGTGCCACAAACAGCATAAGTTCATCACAAAAATCAAAGCTGTTGCCTACACAACATCAATAATGCACTTTTTCCCCCCAGGTTTTTCCTTTTTACAATATCAATTTGTACCTGTTTTTAGGTTTATTGAGTCTTTTACACACTTGAGACACTGACTTTTACTGAGGTGTCCCTGGATTTCCTCTGGATAATATTGATGATCCCAAAGTCTCCCTATTGGCACGATCACTTTGAATTAGAAACAGCATGTATAGTACAAATTATTAGTTATTATGTCATGCCTTCAGGAGGTTTGTCACTCTCTGACAGATTACAGCGTGTTTAACAAAGAGAAGCTGCCCACGCTGCTTTGCCTTCTTGTGTTTCATTAGCTCTGTATATTTGGCCATTTAAAATCACCTTTTTACTTAGCATTTACGGCAGGTGACCCTGTGCATGCACTGAAATACACCGTATGACTTCTGAAGGTAAAAAGAGCACAAAAACATCCATCACGCTCTGATTTCAGAGGACGTTGCTTTACCTACACAATGCAGGCTGCATGTTAAGTGAATACATTACATCGTACACTGACTACACAGTGAACAGAGGCATAGAGTACCTTAACAGTGTCTGTATGCTTTGGTTATGCATACATAAGCTTATCGGATGCAACTTAAACTAGAATATATTATTTCATGCATTCTGATTCATGAAACCCATATGTCCAGAAGTAACATATCTGATGATTTCTGTACAGTTGAAGTGTTTGTAGTTGTAATCCTGTTCACTGTCAAAGCTGAAAATGATTCAAGCATCTGTCGCAGGGCAATAAATCATACGCAAACGGAAGCATGAAAGCTAATGGCTTTGTAGCATTGGAGAATTTTCATTTGACTCAAAAGTCTCCTGGGCCTCAAATGTTTTTCTGACATTATGAAATGTTCCCAAGTTGCAAATTGAAAACTTTTCAGTTGAATTCTTAGTGCTGACATTCAAAATGAAACTGCATATTTTTCAGAAGTTCCACATGATTACACACAATCACAAGGTTCCTTATGCCTATATAATAAGAATTAAATGCTTTGTGGAAAATGTTTTGACCACGTAAACAGGTACGTAAAATGTAAAACCTGTTTCTGTCTCAGAGTAAAATGAAAAATGTTAAACTGAGAGAGATGCATAGTCAAAATAATATAAAATAACAATTTCAATTTGCAACGTGGTAAAAATGTAAACATTATATAATGAAACTGCATTAAAGTTCTTCTTCCCTACAAATGTAGACTGAATGCAAATCTTCATCAGTGCTAATCTAAGGCTTGGGAACTCTAAGCAGATCAGAAGGACAACCACCTGGACTTGTTGGATGTAAATCCAGTTAAAGTAAAAAGCTTTAGCAAGCTAAGAAGTTGTTTCAAGGCTTAGGCCAGCTCCAGACAGGAATTATGCAGTTTATTGGAACCATGTCATGTCACGGTAAAGAGTTAACTAGGCAGTGCCATAGGGACTGTTTATCTGGCTAGTTGCTGAGGTGGTAATCCAACTCTGTAAGCATCTGTCAAATATCACAAAGTCTCAGGTTGACACACCATTTTTGCCTCCACAGTGTCTCTGAGGGAAAGGGAGAAGTGAGGTGAAATGTGACACTTCTGGGATCTGTTTGGCACGGTTAACAGAAAAAAAACAGGGCTTTAGTGTGATGCATGAAGCATAGGCACCTAGTAACGCCACTTGAGCTGACAGGGAAGTGTTATTAAGCTACTGTATAAAATAGCTTTTCTCTCAGGAGTAGCAAGATTAAATTAAAAGTTCGTATTGTAGAAACTATCTTGCTCAAGTTGGTGCCTCCCAAATCAACTTTTGTCACAACATGAAGATGATAGTAACATAATTATATTAGAGATGTAGCATGCTAGGAGCCATATTTTTGAACATATTATTTATTGTTATTATTAGAAAATAAGAAATAATAAATTATTGAGAACATTTAATTGACATGATGTGAGTTTTGTTCATTTTCGTATTTTATTTGAACATTTTAAGTACTAAAATCACACAAAAAGTATTTTTATGCAATTATTATTATTTTTTTAAATATAAACAACAACAGAAAAATACAGTTCCAGGAATTTAATGAAGAATGTGTTTGATGTTTACTTCTAAACTTTATATTCATCAGCTCAGCTTAGTTATCGCCATAATTTAAATTATGCACTGCCAACAATATTCTTTCCTTATTAAACAGCAAATATTTAGGTATTACAAAAAAAAAACCTTTCACACCCTGAGTTTAATACAGAAGCTGCTCCATCAGTTTAAGTGATCTTTCAAAAAGACTGAAAATAAAGTATGTTGTTTAGATCTTTCAGTGATGGATTGCTCCTTTCTTTCTGCACTATTTTGGCTTCTCTAAGTTTTATTACTGTATAAGCATAAATACATAAACATGCATAGTTGGGGCTTTTTTTAAAAATCTAAATAAAGAAAGGCAGAAAAAAAACAAAGGGAAACCTAAGATCAAAAAAAGGATGAAAATAAAAAAACAAAGCCTCCTGAGTGTGAAAACACTTCATTTTCCGAAGTGAATCTCAACTTGCCATGTAGTAATTGCTCAGTTCAGTGAGTGATGCACTTATAACAAACTCATTAACTGCAACAGAGACCTGCACAATCGGATATTAAGAACATATTGCGTCACGGATATATTCACAGTCATGAAGAGCCTAATTACTGACATGATTTCAGGGAAATTAAGCTACTCATTTTCTATTAAGATCTGTCAGAAAACACGACACTAATAGCACATCAAGTTTGTTATTAACCTTATCTGTGTCCTTGGTCCTGACTGCTGGCCGCGTGCACAGAAACGATGATTAAACCACAGCCTCTTCAACTCAAGATAAGCCAGAACATAATCAACCTGAATGCTTCAAACCGGTGAATGCAATACTAATATTATTTTTTATTCATCTTTAACTATTTTGAAACATTACACGGATATTAGTTAGTCAGTGGCTTAATGACTGGCTACGTAGGTCGTTTCTGTGGCTGGCGCAGAAATAGAAAGGAGAATATTGTATCAGTTTGGTTCTTTGTCATTGTCCTCCAGTGACAAAAGATGTATGGACAGAGACTTAATGAAAGTGTCTATCAGTGCAGGGTGGAAAGCGCACCTCAGGAAGCTCCTCCAGTTGTTCTGATATGGAGGCTTTCATCTGTCATTGTCTGGAGGTTCCACAGACAGGTACTAAAGTTAGCGGAGGTATTTAGGTTTATTGTATTTCAAGGGGTAATAACTCCTGAAAGGTTCCACAGGAGAACCTCTGTATGGAGGGGAGAGGAAATAAAAGCAATATGTCCTTTTGACAGAAGGGCTTTTTGGCGGATTTGGCTCAAGATTCTGGATGGTAATGAATAATGGCCTTCCTAATTAGCAGACAGTTCTAGATGACAAAGGACATCACGAAAAAATGGATTACTTAGTTTCAGATTACAGTGAAATAACAGAACAGCTGGCGCGGCCATTAATAGCTTAGCTGTTATGAATTGGAAAACAGGCTCTGTAGTAATTGGCTAATAATAATGATAATAGCTACACTGAGAAAGAAAGACATTGTATTTAATGTGTGCCATTGTTATCATTTAATACCGCACAATGAAGTGTGAAATCATGTAAAAAAAGAGGAGGGGGTTAATGAAATTATTTTGAGTTATAAACGCATTATGAGGCATCCATGCATGTAATTGTTTTTGGCTTTATACTACATTATGTGACTACAGATTATGTCAGCGTACCGATATAACCCTGAAACTTCATTAATTCAGACACATGAACACAGAGGTGAAGTGCCCCTAGGTAAAGGAGGAGTGTGCAGAACATCCAAATGTAAACGATCCTCTCGTGTGTTCTTAAAAGTGTAATTTTCGAACTTCAAATTAGGTAAGATGTGGCCAGCATACTAAGCCCTATCTAGACGGGACTAGTTTTCCGGAAGAGGTTAAAGAAATCCCTGTTTAGCACACATAGTTTGCGGATTCAAATGGTTCCTCTACGGAAGCCTGTTTCTGCTTTATGGAATAAGAAATAATAGTTGTAACTAATTTAAAGGTTGGACATTTTCCTGGGATTCTAAGATGTTAATTATTTTTTATCTTTTTTTTTTTTACAGTTTACATCTCACACAATAGTTTTTTCCCCTCACAATTTTGAGCTTCTCTCACACTTTTTGTAGTTTATATCTACCAGTTTGGTTGACAACTTTCTGTTGTCTAATCGCAAGAAAAAGCTAAGAGAACTGTAAAACATAGCTGCGAGAAAAAATCTTGAAAAATCTAAATTGTGAGATTAAAAGACTAATGCTGTCAAAAGATTAAAAAAAAAACATATATGTGTACTGTACTTATTTATTATGTATATTTAAATACAAACACATGCATGTATATATTTAAGAAAAATATGTTTTGTTTATATTAAATATATTTATGTATAAAGTATAAGAATATGAGTATATAAATGTACGTACACGTGTGTTTATCAAAAATAAAAGTTTTTGTTTACATAATATATGCATATTATGTAAATAAAAACTTTTATTTTGAATATGATTAATCACAATTTTACCCTTAAACAGCACGATTTTTAGTGCTGTCATTTGACATATTATTAGGGAGAGTTTTTCAGACCTGAATGTAAAGGCACCACATGTTCTGATTATTCAGCTGTTTTTTTCACAGAGATATGAAACATCATTTAAATAAAGCACCATAGTGCAGCTACTCCTAATGTCATTGTCCATCCCTTGTGGAAGTGATTAATGCACGATTAATTCATCTAGAATAGATAATCACTTTAATACCAAGTGACCAGCCATCATCCATAAACAAATAAAAATATAATGTGGCCATCAACTAGCTCTTTGCAACGATGATCACACATGAAAAAAACAACAACTCCCCAACAGATGGTATGATACAGCCTCTTGACAGTACACAGTTTCCTTCCCTGCCATTAGAACTCTCAAAACAACATCTTGTTGCCTCATTAGAAAATGTATTTGACTTCTGATGACCATAGATGTTTGTTCATTTTGCATATGTGCAGTTAGTTCTATTAGAAATCAATGACTTCTCCACAACAAAGCTTCTAATCAGGGCAGCTTTTTTCTGCTTCCTCTGAGGTAAGAAAGAAAAATTGCACAAAATCACCATTTGATAAAACACAATGCATAGTGGAAATGGAGCATGCAATGAATTGAATGAATCACTGGTGAGTCACTGTCTGAAAATACAAGCAAATTGTGTGAAGTGTCAGATGCATAAATGGAAGTTCATGGAAAATTTTCAAGAGTGAATTTAGGTGCATGCTGTTGTTCAGAAAGAGTGCAGCAGATAGATGGTGTGTCTTCATCATTATTTTCTTTGCTCCTTTACCTGGGATGAAAGGCCTGGATGCATGGATTGTAACATGGTCATGTGAAAGCTTCCTCTGGACTGACAGTTTATCTTTTGCAAGTTCCTGTCAACAGTAAAAACACAATAATCTGTAAGACATTATTCGACATCAGCTGTTATTTTATAATCATGCATTGTCAAAGACGAAGTGAAAAAATTCTGGCTATTTTTACACTGAATCCCATTAGCCTTGTGAAGAAATTCACAGCTGAAAAGCAAACAGATTTAGCTACCGTATCATATATCCATGGTGCAACATATTATTATCAATTAAAGTAACAAATGTACAATATTCAATAGTATGAAACTAATTTTAAATATTCAATTTCAAATGTGTTGATTTCATATTATTCAATGATTCAGGCGATGTCAGAGATTTCTCCTCTATTATATTAACCTCTCAAATGTTAGAACCAAATTCTTTATAAGAGCCAGAACTTCAAAGGATAATATAATTTGTTTATTTAAACTAGCTAACAAGTCCCAGACAACTGGTGAGAATAGATGAGTCACTTACACGGGCTATGAAAAACAACAACAGCAAAAACATCACCCAGAATTTATCAAGTTATCACCATGCCATACCACCACATAGAAGCACAGTCTCTTCTGATGAAAAATACATGAAAATGCAGCATATCTAGCCCAGACCAAGTCCTAAAAGAGAGAAAAAGATAAAAGACACAGCTGACAGAACTTGTCCTCTGGGAAAGAGTTGGAAAGACTGTAGGAGAAACTCCCCCGCTCTGTAAGGCCATGTTCGTGCAGCAATACTGTTTGTCACCACATACTTGCATTTAACTGCAATCTGATAACATTTTACAATATTTTATTAGCAATGCTTCTGTAATTATATCTCAATAGATGTGCTTTTCTTCCAGTTCTTTATTCAAGACACTTGTAAACTAGGATCAGCCCATCAGCCATAAATAATCAATCAATCCATCTTTTATAGCACTTTTAACAATACATATTGAATCAAACCACTGCATAGTATCAAATAGAGCCATGAATAGTGTCAGTAATGTATAATGACAAGATTAAACACTCTTAAGCTTAAGGCATTTTATTATTGAATGCAGAGACGTTGTTGTGTAGATCAGCTCAGTTTCGATAAGACCTTTGTAATCAAATCAACAATAATCTCTAAAATTCAGTGTCCCTAACTAGGTAAAACAGATTATTAGTTAGTAGATTATTAAACCACTAATAATCATCACCTAAACACAAAAATTGTCAAGTCAGTTTAGACAGGACAGCCCAACATTACTAAAAACCAGCACAATTGCAAGTGTGATATGAAATCATTTACATTTTAGCCACAGTTTTGTTAGTTACTGTGGTTGTGCTCCACAGCGGAGCTATTTCATTCCAGCGTTTTTGAACAAATCGGTCGAGTAAATGATTCAACGATTCACTATAATGTCTTTGCTAAAGCTTGCATAACGTCTCAGGGTTATGTATATAACCCTAGTTCCTTGAGGGAACGAGACACTGCGTCCATAGATGCTTTGGGAACGCCTCAGCGTGACCATGCTCTGAATCTGCTGTGAAATCTGTCCAATAGGGGATCAGGATGGCTTGAGTAGGTGATGTCACGACCCTGTCTTAAAGCAGGTGCGAATGATCGCTCATCAGCCTCAGGAATGAAGCAAGCGCTCTACAGGGATGCAGTGGGTGTGGCTAAAAGACGCAGTGTCTCGTTCCCTCAAGGAACTAGGGTTATATACATAATCCCGAGACGCTCCTTTTCAAGAACTCGCACTGCGTCCATAGACACTTTGGGAACGAAATACCAACGTGCTAGACCCACAAGTTCCTGCCTAGTGTGGAGCATCACAGCTAAGGACAACGGAACACGGGGTAGCCGGGAGGTCAAGACCATAAAATTTTGCAAAGGTCAAAGGAGAGGACCATCTTTGGTCCATTTGCTTTGCAGACGTCCGACACTGGGACACCTGCCAAATAGGCCTTTGAGGCTGCCACACCTCTAGTGGAATGAGCTCTGACTCCCATCGGCGAGGGGAGACCTGCAGAGTCATATGCCAAATAGATAGCATCCACTATCCACCTGCTTAAGGTATGCCTCGATGCAGGCATCCCTCTACGTGAAGGATCAAAGCACACAAATAGCTGGTCCGCCCTCCTCCAGTCCGCAGACTTACGAATATACATGCTTGCACTGGACATAGGCAATGTAGCCTTTAATGTTCTGCCTCCCGAAAGGGAGGGGAATGAAAAGACTGAAGTACCACAGGCTGCGGTGGGACCGTCAGGACCTTAGGAAAATAATCCACTCGCAGGAATAGAGAAGCTTTCACCAAGCCGGGTGCAAAGTCTATACAGGTAGCAGCCACTGATAAGGTCTGCAAGCCCCCTACTCTCTTGAGTGAAGAAAGTGCCAACAAGACCACAGTCTTGAGGGTTAGGTAACGGTCCGAAATTTGCTCCAAGGGTTCAAATGGAGCTCTAGTCAGGGCCCCCAGAACCACTGCCAGATCCCAAGTTGGGACCCAAGCTGGATCATACTATAGGCCTCAGCACCTCGCAAGAACTGCACGACTAGTGGATGTCTTCCCACTGAACAGCCGTCAATAGGTGCGTGAAATGCCGAAATGGCAGCCATGTATACTTTTAAGGTAGAATAGGCTATCCCTGTGGACAGCCTTGTTTGCAGGAACTCCAGAATTTGATATTGATAGGCCACTCCCCTGAACGCAAACCGCAGAAATCTTCTGTGTGCTGGATGGATTGAGACGTGAAAATATGCATCTTTCATGTCTATTGTAATCAACTAGTCCTCGGACCTGAATTGATACATCACCTGTCTCAGTGTGAGCATTTTGAACTTCAGCTGACTGACTGAGCGGTTCAATTGCCTGAGATCTAAAATGGGCCTCAGCCCTCCATCCTTTTTTGGAACCACAAAATACAGGCTGTAAAACCCTGAGTTTCTGCTTTCCAACGGGACCACCTCGATGGCCCGTTTTTCTAATAAAGAAGTCACTTCTTGATCCAGCATCAACATCTGATGCGGATCCACCACTATGTGAAGCACCCCGTTGAAACACGGTGGCCGTTTTCTGAACTGAATCAAATATCCGTCTTTTATCACGGACAAAAGCCAAGGGCATATTCCTGGTAAGTTTTCCAATTCTGTCAGTTTTTCTACTAAGGGCACCAGCCCCGCAAAACCGGTCCCTGTGGGAAGATGAAGGGACTGACACAACCCCCTCGGGGGATGTGCGCTACTCAGCGCCTCTGAGACGCATCTCAGCGGCCGCTGTCGAGCACAAAAAGGAGCTACGGGTGCCGTGTATTGCTGCAGCGAACCCCTTTCATGCTCTTGCAGAGACGCCGCGCATAAATCAGGAGCTCTTTCATTAAGATGACTGCTCTTTCTTTGCTGTCAGAACATCTATTAGGTCTTTCCTAGGAGCTGCCCTCTTAAAACCAGGTTGCTATCTCTCGTTTGCACCCCAGGGTTACGGGGGGGCACGAGATGCCATGCTCTCTTTCTGCCTTCCTCGGTAGGCAGGAGAGATTTTTACACCAGTGCCACCATAGACCGCCCAGTCTGTCTAACCAACACTCTGTTCTATCTTTTTAAATCGGCTTGGTATGCCTGAAATACCACCAGGGTGTGCAAACATGCACCTGCCTGGCCAGCGGCAGCATAGCTTTTATTGATCAGTGCTGAAGTCATGCGCAATGGTTTAGACAGCAGAGAAGGGGCTTTTAAAGGTGCCGGTTCCCCCGGTGACAGATGGCCAGCTAGCCTCTGTTCAACCGGTGGGAGTTTCTTGTATCCGTTCTCAGCTAACCCCACCACATTCCTGTAATAGTCAGAAGAGGGAATAAATGTCCTAGCTGAAAACGGCCTTTTTCAGGATCTGCACACCTTGGTGTGAAGATCCGGACAGAACGGGAGGGTGTGGCGTGAGCAAGGCGGTCTCAACCGCAAAAAACGCTTATCCAACCTACTCGCTTGACACTCAGCTGCAGGGCTTCAGGCCACCCTAAATTCAGCCGATCTACAGCCCGAGTCACCACTTCCAGCAATTCCTCATATTGCTGTGACTGGGGTGTTGGCTGGCTGTCCACACTGACGACATCAACCTCCTCGGAGGAATATGATCGTCCACCAGGTAGGCTTGCCCGGGGAAAAGAGACCACTTGCAGTGCTTCTTTACCCGGTGCAAAACCCGAACTAATGGGTTGGGGAAGAGATGGAGGATCGCTCGTCTCTAACCCCTCCATCAGATCGATTTGTGATCCCCAGGAGTGCACACGCCGGTTCGCCTCAGTGGCCTGACCCACGGGGAACACCAACAAACACACCGTCCGAGAACAGAGCTCTCCGGGAAGGGAGATAACATTGCAGCATGGGCAGTCCCCTCTCTCTCTCCCCTCTCTCTCTCTCTCTCTCTCTCTCTCTCTCGAGAGAGAGAGAGAGAGAGCAGCTACCGCGTGCTCTTCCCCCAAACATGCCACGCACATGTGGAGGGAATCTTGTGGTGTGAGAAAGGCAAGGGCTCACACATTTGCAAAAACTTTTCTCCTGACTCATCTCTGTTCTATCTTTTTAAACTAGATCTGTTTGTCTAAGAACTTTCTTGTGGACACGTTTTGCTGCGACAAACACACAGTAGAGCGTGGTGAATGAATTAAGGCTGATGAGCGATCATTCGCACCTGCTTTAAGCCAGGATCGTGACGTCACCTACTCAAGCCATCCTGATCCCCTATTGGACAGATTTCACAGCAGATTCAGAGCATGGTCACGCTGAGGCATTCCCAAAGCGTCTATGGAAGCAGTGTGAGTTCCTGAAAAGGAACAGTGTAACCTCCAGATAGAATCACCAAAAAAATACTTCCACTAACACACAGACTCACAGTCTGTCTAACCAACACAGTCCCACTCCAACTCGTCACATTTTGAAGCTTGGTCAAGACTCTTTTGCATCGCTTTTTGAAACTCAAGTTGCCCCTTTTTAGTCACTTTTCGACGTTTATTGTTTTCAATGTACTTAATGTAATGATTTACATGCATATATAAATTATAAAATGTTTAACTTTTATTGGAGCACCGAACCCCACCCCAACCCTAAACCTACCCACCTCTGAACAATATAAAACACACACAGGCAAATGCAGTCACAGGTATTTATTGCACAAACTCATCATAAACAAGCAGTATAAATACATTACAAACAAGTCATGTCACATTCCAAGTCTTCTGAAGCCACACAAAGTCTGCCTGCTATATCTTGTGTTTTATTGACATATGGTAGGTTTAGGGTTGGGTTACGTGCTCATAAATGTGTAAATAATATAATTTAAATAATATTGTTTTGACTGTTTACATAAAAAAAAAAAAAAAAAAAAACACCCCTACATACATGCAATAATGCTGTCAGTACACAATCTGTTCCACCTGCACGATCTGTCCATGCATGCTCATGATGATGTAGTGGAAAATGCGCATGCGCAAATGGTAATTCTGTTTTCAGACTATTAACGACACTGCACGATCTGTTCCACGCTTGCACACCTTTGCCTATTATGTTCCTTTTTGTCTTCTGTAAACACCATTTAAGGGAATATTTTCCTCATTTAGATTATATAGATAGATACAGCCTATATAGACCCATACTAATACAATGTCGAAAATGAAAATGTTTTCTACTACGTAATTATGCACATGTGCAGAACGAATCGTGCTGGAGGAACGGACCATGTACTGACAGTTTTTACCCAATATATCTTTTAATTATGATGATAAAACAAAAAAAATATAAAACATATTGACGCTAAGGATTTCCTATTGAAAAAAAGGTGCCAAAATTCTAAAGATGACTAGGAGCTGATGTCCTGATTTGATGTCCTGACATATACATACCATATAAGACATACAAGTGCAGGTCTTTACAAGCCAAAACTTATTATTAGCAAAACGGTACTTTTAATTATGCAGCTAATTACATGGCTGCTTAACAAATAAGTAAATTAATGAACATGAAATATTGATTTGAACTGACTACGTGAGGGGAAAGAGACTGCTGAATATATACTCACCCTCAAGCCATTCAAGAGGTAGATGAGTTGTTTTTTACGGTTGGGTCACGTTTTTTTCGGTACCGGTGCCAAACTGATACTTTTAAAATGGTTCCAGTACCAAAATGTTGCCTGAATCCATACTTATTAAAAAAAATTATAAATAAATACATTTCCCAAAAATGGATGGATTGGCCATTAGCACTAAAAACACATGATGTCGGTTGGGTGCCAGAGGGTGCCCAAGCACAGAACATCTTCATATATCTAGTCACAGAAGTACCAGTCAGCGGAGCTATCGCTAAGTAAACAGAAAATTCAAAAACCTTTTGAATGATAAAACAAGGACAATAAACACTCGACTGCAACAATGTATAGTTTATCTGCGTTATGTAAATATATAGAATAACAAAACAAATAGATTGAATTGAAAATGCTAATCTAAACCACCTGAAAACATTTATCTGCAGTCCACATATCGTCCTCAAACTCCGTTTTATCCTAAATGTTTTGGTTTGTGTTTTCAGGTTAGTCAAAACCTCATTGGCATGCACAAATCATTGATTATTACTAAGACTGCATTTACTTCACCATAAAAGAATAAAAAATAACTCGCTTCATTCAATTTTGTTCACTTTCCACTCAAATCATGTATATATTTACTGTCATCTTAGTGCTGAGTAGATACAACGGAGGGGAGGCATGGCTGAGCCCACAAATCCATCTTTATGCAGCATATCATCTCTGACTGAGCTCTTGCAGAGTTGTGCTCCATGCTAAATGGAACGAAGTCAGGCGAATATGATGGTCCATTAGGAGTGGTTCAGTTGGGCAGCGGGTCAGACTGTAGCAGGTGACAGGGTGATGAATAGCTTTCAGCAGGAGTTGGGTCGTATAGATGGCAGAGAGGGCAAGGCTGTGGAAATAGAGAAAACCGCAGGTTAAGCCCCAGTGCCCGTGTGATTGAGTCTCCATTTGGCATAGCAGCTGGGTGCATTCACCATTGGAGTCCACAAGTCAGCCGCTGAGTCCAAAGTTTCAGTGACTCCAAATGCACTGAACTATATTGTGATTCCTCAACAGGAGCACACAGGTTTTGCAAAGCTTTTCCATCTTTACTTTTCTAAGAGATGATAATAGTATTTTTCCTTAGGTAAGGTGTGTAATTCATGACTCACTTGTTGAATATCATAGGCCAAGGCTGTCCAAACTCGGTCCCGGAGGGCCTGTGTCCCGCAGAGTTTAGCTCCATCTTGCCTGAACACACCTGAAAGGAAGTATCTAACATGCCTAGTAAGAGCTTGCTGATCAGCTACAGGTGTGTTTAATTAGGGTTGGAGCTAAAATCTGCAGGATCGATTTGGACAGCCCTGTCATAGGCCAAGATGACCTAGAAGTCATCATTTAAAAAGTTTTATAAAGCTTAAATTCAAACTTATTTGAAGCAAACATCTTCAAGGAATAGTTTAAACAAATTGTCCAAGAGTTAGATGAGTTTGTTTCTTTATCAGAAAAGATTTGGCGAAATGTAACATTAAATAATTTGCCTGTCAATGGATCCTTAATGGGTGCCGTGAGAGTCCAAACTGTTGATAAAAACATTGCAATTATCCACAACATAATTAATTTAAGTGAAAAATTTTGTTTATAAGAAACAAATCCAATAAGATATTGTTCAATTGAAATAGGAAAATAGGAATCCTCTATCCATAATATTGCTTTAGAAGTAAATTTGTCTAAATCAGATGAAATACACACACACACATAAATATATATATATATATATATATATATATAGTTCAAGCATTTTGATGTGAGAGAAAACAGGAAATAGACTTTTTTCTCTGAAGAAAGCAATATTATGGATTATAGACCACTTCAAGTTGAAATTGCTTTGATGAATTTATTTCTTACATACTCGCATTTTTTATTTTGCAAGATATTAATTGATGGACTGAAGTTGAATTGATTATTTGTGGAGCTGTTTGAACTCTCATTCTGACGGCACCCATTCACTGCAGAGGATCCATTGGTGAGCAAATGATGCAATGCTTGGTTTCTCCAAGTCTTTTCTGATGAAGAGCAAACTTATCTATATCTTGGATGAACTGAGGGTGAGAAAATGTTTTTTTAGTTTATTTTATTTTTTTGGTTAAACTATTCCTTTAAGTGGCTTTAAATTGCTACGAAGTTGACATTACTTAAAGTTTGCCTTGATTAGTTAGATTCAGTTACTATAAAACAATTTTAATAATGACATCTTCAAAGGATTTCTATTTAAATTGTCCACCATGTTTCCAATGAGAAGTATACTTGTCATAGGAGCAAAAGTACTTGTTGTCTTGAAATAATGACAACAACACACAAACACTCACCACATGAACACTAATGAGGTTAAAGACACTCATAAAATACCTTCAAGAGCCTCTCACAGACTCATAATTAGGAACAAACTCTCCTAATGCCAGTAAAAGTGACAAAAATCAACATCAGTGCATATAAAATCATACACACCCATGAATTATTCATGCCCGGTGCATGGGACTAAATCATAATCAGAAAACCAATGAACCAAAATATACTTAAAGATATATATATATATATATATATAATGTATGTATTTATTTTTTAAAATCCAGTAATCCTTTTTAGCATTGCTTACACAATCTAACCTTAATTTGTACAGTGTATTTTCTGCACAATATAGCGTTGCAGAGTGCAATATACCCTTGCTGCTGTCCAAGTGCATTGATTCATCTACAATTCAATAAGATGAGTGATTTGTAGCGAGCGATTAGTAAGGACTGTGTGCACTAGAACATCGCTCAGTTGGCATGACAGCTGTGAGTGAAGAGCTGGCAGTCGAGGGGAATGTCTTGTGATGTGATTACTTAACAGATCCCCACCGTTGCTTGTTAAATTGCGCATGACTAATAGACTTGTTCAAGGACAAAATTTGTGTTGACGTGTTTGATGGAGGACATGCTTCAGGCCTGCTAGTTTAGGTTGATGGTTACCTATTTCCAAGTTTATCTGATTAGAGAGTTTATAAGAACGAAACTTATAATATAGTGGGAAGTCGGTCCAGACACTTCGCAACTTAACTTAAATTAACTTCATCGTTTTGACTCACTGGGTCTGTTTGTCCTTTTATGTGCACAGATTTAATTTATAATGCCAGCTGTACATTGTCACTTCAATCTGCTACACATTATTATAGAGTTTATTAATCTATACTTAAAACCTGCCTTCACTTTAAATCATTTTGATTAATTACCTAAACACAAACACATAGTTTGTAATTAAGCTTGCAAAGCTAATTTTTTTTTAAATAAAATGATGTCCTTGTATTTGGAAGAAACAACTCATAAATCACACTACTGTATGTGTGAGGTTGATGTCTCATCAGAGTCATGTTAACAATCTAAATTTATTTTCTGGCCATCATGCATATAACAACTCACTGTTTTATGTATTCATTGCTTTATTTTGTTACACTACTTGAACCAATTAGAGAAGTAGTAGTTCTTACAGTGAATGCAAAATTAAATAACCTGTGTCTATATGTGTCCAAATAAAAGGTTTTTTTTTTCCATGAGCTCTGAAGTAAAAACACTCAATATGAACACTGAATATGAGTTAAATGTTGAATCAAGCAAAAAGGGTCACACTTTAGAATAGGTATCACTTGTAAATGTTACATTTGCTGCTTATTAATAGTTAGTGCGGTAGTTGTTAAATTTAGGTAGGATTAGGGATGTAGAATAAGGTCATGCAGAACAAGGCATATGTGCTTAATTAACACTAATGAATGGCTCATTTTCTGGTAATATACATGCCAATAAGCAACTAATACTTAACTGTAAAATAAAGTGTAAACAATTAAAAAAACAGTTTTCACGTTTGATGAATAAATGGATGGAGATAAACAGAGTATATATACTCTTTCTAATTCAAATGTGACCCTGGACCACAAAACTAGTCATACATAGCACGATATTTGTACCAGTGGCCAACAATACATTGTATGGATCAAAATTATTGATTTAAATTTTATGTAAAAAATAAGGATATATTATTTAAAGACCATGTTCCATGGATATATTTTGAAAGTTTCCCACTGTAAATATATAACAATATATATTGTTGATTAGTAATATGTATTAGTGTGGATTAGTATATGAACTTCATTTGGACAACTTTAAAAGCAATTTTCGCAATATTTTGCACCCTCAGATTCCAGATATTCACATAGTCGCATCTCGGCCAAATATCTCAATTTCAGAAAATTTACACTTTTGACTGATTTTGTGGTTCAGGGTCACAAATTCCAATCTAACTTGTGGCCAATTTTATTTATATTGACAATCGAATTGAAAGGAAGCCAGCTCTTTAATTTTGGATTTCGCCCCAGTCTGGACAAAATCCCAGAAATATCATTCCAGGTACATTTGTGGTGAACACATTACACTGACTGACATTCTGTAAACAGGCAAGATGTTTAAAAGTAATTCTAATGGCAAATCATTCAGAAAGATACCTAAGGCCATACAAAATTCCCCCATTCCTGGGTGGCTAGAAGAGAGACACCTTCCTTACCTAAGAGGCAGCAGCAATGGCAGCTGCAGTCAGCAAGATTAAATGATAGATTGACCACAAATCAATAGCAAACTGGTTCTTTTTAGACCCCCAGATAAATCTTCTCTAATCTGTGCTGTGCAGGTGTGCCACACATACCAGGCACAGAGTCCAACCAACCTCCCAAGAGTTCACAATAAATTAAATACTAGAAAGCCCAACAGCTATACTCAATGGCGGCTTGTATTATAGCTCAGAATTAAAACCGTCTGGTCCATATCTCCACACACTGGGTGGGGGCTGTAGTTTGAAAGTTTCTGAAAAGTGGCAGTGCATGATGCTTTTACTAGCGATATGAAAATCCCACTAATTAATCCTTGAGTGTGACTAATCTGAGGATGATTCATGCTGTCTGCATCAATGTCGATTGGATTTAAACCTATAAAAACATAAATGGATTCTATCCTTGCGTTTTTTTCTTTTTTAAACTGAGCTATGAACCAGTTTTTTGTCCATTAAAGTTATGTGTAGCCTATTGAATGGATCTTTCCTTTTCCTATTGAATTGTCTGAGCCATGATTCAGTCCATCACGGAGTCCTTTCATAACATCTATTTTTATATGTATGCTGCTATTTTTAATAAATGTAACTGTATTGATTCTGTATCTAAGCTTATCAGAATTAAAATCTTAAAATATCTCACCAATTTATGGATTTCTGAAATTGTACACTATTTTACTGAATATTCCACTGAAATTGAGCTATTTTTACCAAACCCTTTAAAAAACATATCTTTATTAAAACCCACAAGCTTAGAAAACTGCTGAAATCACCCATCGTCACCCACATTTAACACATCTTTTCCACCTCTGGTGAAAAAAAACTCAGTCTATTTATAAACACATAAATCACACAGCTCTGAAACAGTTCAGAAGACAAGTTTGAAGGCTGTTCATGGCAAAATTCAAAAATTCTGCACCATCAATTGTTACAATTACAATAACAGATAAAGTTACAGTTACAATTCAAATGTTATTGTTTAAAGGATTTAAATAATTAATTAATGTTTAAATAATTAACTTAAAATAAAAGCATACTGATTAGCACAGATTTAGAGGATTGTAACATTACTTGCTTTACTTGCTTATTACTTGCTTCCTGAGAAGTGAATTTGTGCCAACAATTTGTTGGCACAAATTCTTTTCTTCTATCTATTGCTTTCTCCAGTGGGGGAAAAAAAATCTGGCATGAATCAAGAGAAAGATATGCACAGATTAACAAGAAAAACAATCCAAGACCATCCTAAACAAGTATGTTGGTGTAGATAACTTGTGATGTTTGGCTGTATCAGCTGTTTGGATTCTAATCATGACGGCACCCATTTACTGCAGAGGATCCACTCGTGATGCTACATTTCTCCAAATCTGTTAAGAAACAAACTCACCTACTGCACACCTTTGATGGCCTGAAGGGGAATGCATTTTTGGATGAACTATACCTTTAAGAATTTGTTTCCAGGCTCTGTGACCAAAGCTATAAGAGAGAAGAAAGAAGTCAGGGTGAGCTTGATTTCACCAAGCACAAGATGGAACAACGTTCCAATCAACCAATCAGATTTCAGGAATACTTATCTTATATACTTAAATTAGCTATCGTTTCCCACTGATTTTAGGACTACATTTTGGGTAGGGTTAGGTTTAGGGGTAGGGATTGGGATAAGTCTATATTTTAGGACAGTAATGTTAAACCAGGATCAACAAAAGATGCTGATCCAAGATCATGTCTTACTTGGCAAAATCACGGCGACCAGAAGTCAGGGATGTCCATCAGTTCATCTTGGACTGTCACACATAAGATGGGAACAGTGCTATTTTCACTGGCCAAGATTCACACATTTTCACTGCTAAACACCACTGCATACTTCATCGTTCACATCGTATGAAAGATATCTGGTATAGTATTACTACAGCAATTTTGGATTCTGTAATTTCTTCAGTGCATTATATGTGGACAGTGTATCTACAAATTACACACCTGTTTTCAAATTGAGTAATTTCTACACAAAGGACAAAAATACGAAAAGATTGGAAATGTTAAAATTACTGCTAATGCCACAGTTGTTTGAATAACAAAACGAAACTATATAAAGATACTCTTTATTTGCAGTCTCATTCAGCTATACTTTCATACTTCTTTATGTTCTTATGGTTATGAGATTTATATGCAAATATATATTGCACAGATTGTTCTGCATGTTTAATTACCTATGTCCGTACACCATCTTCCCACTGATTTATTCCATTTTGTGCATCCTTATAGACTTCTCAAGTAATCCTGGTAAGGAAATAAAGACAATGATGCAAGAGAAATTCTCCCTTGGCTCTGTGTTATGTGTCTATCTCTCTCTCTTTGTGTCTAACATAGAAACACTGTACAGGGACAGATCATGAGAGGATATAGATTACACAGAGATGCTCTATAAAACATATTGTCTCAAAACAGCAGAGTTCTTCTCTGAAGTCTCTTGCTGGAGATGAATGCAAATAACATGTTAGAGCGAGATGGAAAAGCAAAAGCATTTTGCTTACAGGCTATCCAATATATATCCTCCCACTCATGAACGATCAATGCAACGCTTACAGCTTCCACGCTGTGTGTATCATCTTGTTGCGAAGCAAGTGCCAATACAGTCAAAGCTGAATATATGCCAGCTACAGGGTTTGCGTTCTGTTGTTTTTCATTAAGGAGAAAATCTGGCAGTGAATTTTTGAATGGATCTTAAAAACTATACCAGGGAGGATAAACAATTATTTGAATGTACTGTACAGTCCAACAAACTGCTGTATACTAACAGGTATGCGAGTTTAGGATTTCTTATTGCTAGATCTATCTAATATTCTTTTAATACAGGATAACTGGAATTTAATGCGTTACATTACGTTCTGTAGAGGGTTTGGTATTCATTTTAAATAACTCAGAAACACAGGCGAATTCCCATGGGCAAGATGTGATGGAAAAGATGATGTGAAGTTATTAGGAAAGTGCAAATAGCCTTTCCCCTCATTTTATTTCCTTTGAGAACCACTCTACACACAATTCAAATGCTCCTTAATGCCATTAGAACGGCAATCTATTTCCCCAAACAGATGAGAACCGTTCAATAAACACATTCACATGGCTTTATTTTGCGAGTAGGCTACTGATTTAAAGCACTGAATTTCAGCAGATGCCTTTTACCAAAAAAATAAATAAACTGGGTATGATCATCATGTAAAATCTGCAACATCTGATCAAGCATAAAACAACGATAGCACTGGGAATAGGAAAAGTAGGCTAAAAGTGTAATTCTGTGATAAAAATGTTTGCTAAATCTACTGTACCAGCAGTACAATCAACAAGTGTCAAATGGTGAACATGCAGGCAATAAAACTTGCACACTCTTTCAGAAATAAAGGTCACTGGGGCGGTACCTTTTCAAAATATATGCTTTTGTACCTATTAAGTTCAAATGTGTACACGTTAAGTACTAAAATGTACATTATGGTATAAAATACCAAAATGGACCCTTTAGGTATAAACATGTCCCTTTTGAAAAGGTCTCGACCCAGTGACAGCTTTTCTACCTTTATTTCTGAGAGCGTAAAATAACAATCAAACCACACATTTTCAGAAGGCAAACAAAGGCATAACAGTTCGTATAGAAAATAAACAGACAAGCAAATAAAACGTATTTTTTATATCTTAAATCATAACTGTGACTACAGCCATCTATTACCCATTAGAAACTCGTCAGACTAAAATGACTAAATGAATGATCAATTTCCCCTTACAGCTATACTAGCTAATATCAGCTGGGTTTAAACGATCTCATGTAGTTTCTGTAAATACAGATAATGGACAGTCCATACAACTAAGTTCTGACAGCGATGACATCACAGAGGCTGATCCAGACGGATTGTCCTCTGAGGAGCGGTAATGATCCGGCATCAGAGAGGCACAGAAACACCAGCGCTCTCCGCATCGTGTGGACTTTACGCGGCAGCTTCGTTTGGAAAATATCTGAGAGAGCTATGCGTGGATTACTTCTTAATTAAGACAAATATTTTTTTTTTGCAGCGATGGTAAGTGAAGACTAAAGCCACTTTTGTTCTCAAGACAATAGAGGTAAAGTTAGTCCCATTTGCTTCTTGCTTTTGTGTAATACTGGGTACTGTAATTTGAATCTGCTGTCACAATGAATGCCTGTACAAATCGCGAACTCCACGTAAAGATGATTATGAGCTGTATAGGACGTGTGCATTAGCCATTTACACGAGCTTGTAAGAACAAACTTGAATGGTCTTTCCGTGCATGCAGTCGGAACTCTCGGTCTGCTTGTAGCTTATACTAATAATCAATAAACTTTACAAACTCCTGTACACGAGGAAATCATTCGAATTAACTTGAAATAAAATACAGTTATTACTTCACCTTTTAATACCGGTTTAATGTTTCCTTATTTTATCTAATGAAATATTTATCGAAACTGCATCAAATCATTTTAAAGAATATTTTCTGTCAACATGTTAACAGAATACAGGGGTGTCACCCTGAGGGGGTTCAGTTCAATCATTCAATCAAATATAAATAAATGAATTTAAATATCCTATTGTATTGATCTCAGTAGATTGAACACTTCTTTTAAGAAAATGAGCTGTGGGACGTCCAAATTCACAGAAAAATATATATTTTAAAATGTAGCCTAAATAAAATCTATGAAGTACGTATATAATTTTATTATAAATTATATATAAAATTGATTTCCCATGTAATTATTTCTTTGCAGTTATTTGTGAAATTTACTGTGTTGCAATTTCTGTGTGCAAAAAATAAATCTGACTGACTAATGCACGTGCTGAGATTGTGAAGAGTGCAGCCTGTACACCTGGCCATCCCATGAGACCATGTACTGAGGAAAAGCGGGAAAATTAGAGAACTGTTTCTAGGCAGCACAAGTGTTAGCCAAAATCCTTAAATTAGTGGCCTGCATGCTCCAAAAGTATGCGATGTAAGACATGTTTTCTTAATCCTGCAATTGACCAATCTGATTTATAATTTATTTTTTTATTGTAGTTTATCTACTATATTATACTGATTTAATAATAGATTTGTCTAATTTTTCGCTGGAAGTTATTTTAACTTTTTGACTATGTGCGTGTGTGATATATTTAATAATATATCATGCTTTTATGGCTCACATATGTTATAGAATATAGATGAAACTCTAATAGTTTTTAATTTCTCAAAGAGTAATGAATTTTTAATTAAATCAGTGAGATCATAGAATAGCAGGCTAATTTAATTAAATGCATATAATTTAAAGATCAGCTGTCACTCTATATCTCCCAGTAATTTGTCTTCGTAAGATGGTTTTTGAGATCTGTATATTTCACAGCAAAAAGACACTTATATCACACCCAGGGGTCATTTTTAGTATTAAACTATTTTCTAAAAAAAGCATAAAATCACATATCAAATATGAAATATTTGGCTTTGTAATGAAATGATGCATAATTGTGATTTTTTTTCGTGCCATATTTACAGTATTTTCTTCTACCTGTTGCTCTGTTTTCTTTTTTTCAGTTGGCTCTGTAATCACCTGTCACAATGGGTAAATCCTGGACTTCTTGTCTTTTCGTGCTGTTAATGTGGACTTGTTTAGATGCCCAGCCAATGGAAGATGCATTGTCTTTTCGGTTTACTCATCCACTTTACAATGTAATGATATATGAAAATTCAGCAGCAAAAACCTTTGTTGAATGTCCCATAAAAATGGGTATTTTTATAAATAACCAATCTTGGGATATTTCGTACATAATAGACTCTGGGGATCGTGATAATTTATTCAAAGCGGAGAAGTATGTTTTGGGTAATTTCTGTTTCCTCAGAATAAGAACCAAAGGAGGAAATTCTGCCACTCTTAATAGGGAAGTAAAAGACCACTATCAACTGACTGTAAATGCTATTGAAAAACATACTGGTGCTGAAACACAAACACAAGTTAAAGTACATGTTCTGGACACAAATGATCTCAGACCTCTTTTCTCACCGACTACTTATAGTTTTTTTGTACCTGAAAACTCAGCCATCAGAACAAGCGTAGGCAGAGTTTTTGCCACAGACGCTGACACAGGCACCAATGGAGAGTACTATTTCAGTTTCAAAGAGTGGACTGACATGTTCTCCATTCATCCTACTAGCGGGGTTATAACTCTGACAGGCAAGCTGGATTACTCTGAGGTGGCTCTTTATGAGATTGATGTGTTGGCTGCGGACAGAGGTCTGAAGCTCTATGGGAGTAGCAGCAGCAGTAGCACGGCAAAGCTAAAGGTGCACGTGCTGCAGGCCAATGAACATGCACCTGTCATCACAGCTGTCCCCTTAACTCCATGGAACGTAACCAGGGATCCCACTTATGCGTATGTGACTGTGGAGGACGGTGATGAAGGGCAGAATGGCGAGATTGCCTCTTTGAGCATTGTCGCTGGAGATCCGCTCCAGCAGTTCAAGGCCTTGAGAACAAACCCTAGGAGCAAAGAATACAAAATCAAAGCCATCAAAGAAGTGGAATGGGAGGGTTATAGTTTCGGGTACAATCTTACATTGCAGGCCAAAGATAGGGGGAATCCTCCAAAGTTTTCCTCAGCGATAGTTGTACAGGTGAAATCGCCCAGCGGATACACAGAAACTCTTACATTTGAGAAGAGCATCTACAGAGTTACTCTCAGTGAGTTTGCACCTCCTCACTCTCCTGTTGTTATGGTCAAAACAGTACAGAAACATTCAAAGATTAAATACTTGTTGCAATTTAAGATGGAACCACATGAGAATCCATTTGTCATTAATCCAAACACGGGCCTTATCACCACCGTGGCACCTATAAAAGCAGAAAGTGTCAGTCAATATGAATTTGATGTTGTTACGAGTGATAGACGAGCAGCGGCCAAGGTAGTCGTCAGTATAAGCGACGTGAACAACAATGCCCCAGTGTTTCAAAAGTCTAATTATGAAGCCAGTATCGCTGAACACCTGCCTATAGGGACCAGCGTCTTGACAGTCAGTGCTTCCGACAAAGATGACGGCGAAAATGGCTATGTCTCCTACAGTATTGTCAATGTGAACAAACAGCCTTTTGTAGTGGATTATTTCACAGGTGTCATAAGCACCGCAGAGGATCTAGATTACGAGACAATGCAGAGAAAATTCTCCCTAAGGATACGGGCATCAGACTGGGGTGTCCCTTTCCGCCGCGAGGCAGAGACTGTTGTTTCAATCACTCTCACCAACCTGAACGATAATAAGCCACACTTTGAGAATATCGATTGTGATGTTACTGTGCCAAGATCTCTAGGGGTCGGTGAACAAATAATAGTGGTGTCTGCCATCGACGCGGATGATCTTGGCATAGTGCAGTACAGAATTGACAGTGGTAATAACATGAATCTTTTCGAATTGGATTCCAGCTCAGGGGTGCTGACGCTTAAAAAGTCGCTGAGGGATGGCGATGTGGCGAAACAGTCTTTCCACCGCCTGCAAATAACTGCCAGCGATGGAGAAATTTCAAGCACTCCTATGTTCCTAAATCTAACAGTAGTTAGTGCTTTTAAACATGTCCGGTCCAAATGTGCAGAGACTGGCGTTCTGAGAACTTTAGCCGGGCTGCTGCTTTTTGGCTCTAAACGACACAGTCAGAAAGAAGCAGATGATGAATTTGCAGACATCCATTCTGTTAACCGCCACACTCCACAGTTTATAGAGTCCACTCCAACTGTAATAGAAGTTAAAGAGGACCTTCCTGTAGGGACAAGCGTAGCACTCCTCGGAGCTGCCGATTCAGACTCTGGCTTCAATGGGAAATTGCTTTTTGTGATCTCAGGGGGAGATTTTGATAGTTGTTTCATGATAGAATCTGACACAGGGTGGCTTAAAGTTTCCGAGTCACTTGATCGAGAAACAACAGCCCACTATACTCTCAACATCACTGTTTATGACCTTGGCTTACCGCAGAAATCCTCATCTCACATGGTAAATGTTAACATTTTGGACGTAAATGACAACAGTCCGGAGTTCCTTCAGTCTGAGTATTCGGTGGATATCAGGGAAGACACTGCTATGGCAACAGACATCATTCAGCTTGAAGCGAAAGATAAGGATATAGGGGTCAACGGAATGGTTAGATACTCGTTTCTCACCAAAACAGACAAATTCATCATACATGAAGAAACAGGGATTGTAACTGTTATGGGTCCATTAGACAGAGAAGCCAATCCGTTGATTGTTTTAAAGGTGGCTGCTTTTGATGCTGCAATTGATGAGCCTAAAATGGTATCAACAGCACTGTTATGCATTAATTTGGAGGATGTGAATGACAATGCCCCTACATTTATACCCAAACAATATCATATCAGAGTCAGAGAAGACCTTCCTGTGGGCACCTTGGTGCTGTGGCTTGAAACACACGATCCTGACCTTGGCCTGTCTGGACAGGTGAGATACAGTCTAACGGATGGGGAAGATGGAAGCTTTCAAGTGGATAAAATGACTGGAGCTTTGTACGTCTCTCAGACTCTTGATTTCGAAACAAGACAAGTATATAATCTGACAGCAAAGGCCAAAGACAGAGGCAAGCCGAACCCTTTATCCTCATCCTGCTCCATTCATGTGGAGATTGTGGATGTTAATGAGAACTTGTACCGTCCGTCCTTCCCATTCTTTGTGGACTGGGGAGCTGTGAGTGAAGACGCCCCAGCTGGCACGTCTGTTATGAAAGTTACAGCTCACGATGAGGACAGTGGCAGGGATGGACAAGTTCGCTACTCCATCCAAGGAGGCTCAGGCCTTGGTGTGTTCACCATTGATGAAGACGGTAAGTTCATTAGTATTCTTGTGTTTTTAAAAGAAAATATAAGCCTGGTTCATTAGGTGCAAGGATTCAAAACAAACAAGTCATCAGTAAGTGTTAAGAAATCTATAAAAAAATTTCTAAAAACATTATGAGCAAAGTGTCAATTAATTTTCCTTGTTTAAAAAAAAGAGTGTAAAAAGTACAATAGAGCATAATTTATTTATTGATATGTGGATTCCTTGTTACTGAACACTTTCTTTTTTCAGTATAAATATTAATTGATGAGTCTGGGCACTTTAAAATATTGTGATTTGCACTGTGAACATCTTTGCATCACAGCAAACTATAAAACCAAGTGTCTTTTAAATTAAATAAACCGTATAACAATTTCAGGTGAAACATAAACACATAAATAACCGTTTTTAAAATAACATTGAATTGAAGAAAAAAAAAACATAACGTTTACTTTTAAAATTACTGCAACTTTTCTACAGGTCCATGCACAATGGGTTCATAATTTTTGCGTTTTTGTATTTGTAAATTTATAATTCTTTCCTATCAAAATGCTTACTGCGCATGCAAAAGCACAGAAAATTGAACCTGGTCTTAATGTTTTTATGACGGACAAAAGTTTCAGAGCAGGGTGTAAGTGTGACTGATCTAAATACAGTGTGAGGTCATATTTATTTTTAAATTTTATGACTGAGCCTGTAAAGACTTGTTAATTTTAGTGTGAAAGGGACTTTAAAGTTGCCAGAAGTATAGCTTTTGTTTTTTTATGTTATTTAAAATAAATGAGCAAGTCCAACTCAGGTGACAAAAACTAACACAAAAGTAACATAATGCATTGCATTAAATATAGAGTAACTAAATAACTCAATTAGTCAATGCAATTTTTTATTAACTAATGCAATGCACTAGTTGATTTAGTGGTTTTATGGAGGTGTTTGCATATACCACATGTTTTGTAACCCTTTTGTTCTCATGCCCTCATTTTAAGTGTTCAGTACATTTTTCAGGGCCACTACATGTATTTTTAACAACCAACGCTGATTGCATTTGTACCACAGTGCTATCTAAAAACATGCAAGGGAGACAAAAAGAATAAGAGAGAAAACGAGGGAAAAACAAAGAGCGATGCTGGACACTTTCACCCTGAGGAAATAGCTTATCAAGTTTTACTGGAGTTGTAGAAGCCATACTTCTACCTTTAGAACAAAGCCCACAGCGTGAAAGCAGACACTGCCGAGAGACAGACGAACAAAAAGAGCTGCCTCATCGCCCTTTACCCCCTTGATCACTCCATATTTTATGTACAATGTCTGCCCTTTACACATTTAATCTTTTATGCAAATGTCTGCGTTATGAATTCTCAATTCCCTGCTAGATAATAGATAATTTTTTTGCTTCTATGTTGATTACAGTTTTCATTTCAGAAGAATATTATTAGCATTGCGTCTGTCGTTCCTACTTTGTATGCTTCATTTCTGTTCCATCCTTATCTAGTCTTCAGAGTTTACAATGCAAAACTCTCAGTACCACGTGACACGGTTTTATGGGTGCTTTCTCAGTCTAAATATTTAAGGTGCCTTCTGTTTTTTTTTTTAGAGCTTAACATGTTCCTTCTTCTTTTCTTTGTCACAGGCGTAATAAGGACGCAAGAGATCCTAGATCGAGAGACTTCTGATCATTACTGGCTGACAATCCATGCTACCGATCGAGGAATTGTGCCACTTTCCACATTTGTAGAGGTCTACATCGAGGTTAAAGATTTTAATGACAATGCTCCACTGACATCAGAGCCTGTGTACTATTCTTCTGTACCTGAGAACTCTCCCAAAGACGTCTCTGTCATCCAGATCCAAGCATTTGACCTGGACACAGAATCAAGCGATAACCTCTCATATAAAATAACCAATGGAAACCCACAAGGCTTTTTTGTCATTAACTCCCAGACAGGTAAGTTGATACTTCTCATGAAGATCGGCCTATGGATTTGTGTTTTAAAAATGTCCAATTATTATTATTATTTTTTTAATCATTTTAGTATGATTATTGTAATGAAATCCTAAAAAAACATATGCCCTTTTTTCTGGGTCTGTGCTATTGAAATAATGTCCTTTGTGTTTCGTATGCAAAAAGAAGCATCGCTGAATATTTATTAAAGGGTAGACTATTTAAAACATTTTGAACCCTGTATTTGAATATATAAACAACTAGTTCTTCAACATTTGAGTGATATGCGTGTGAATAACATCATTGTTCATAAATGTGCATTTAAATAACACATATGCTATGTAAGTTTGACACAAAATCTTTCTTGAAGTTTTTCATAATTGATATTCACACCAGCTGGTTAATTACATTCACTGAGCAGCACAAGTAATGAATGGAGCTAATTAATTTGACGCGTCAATTGATTTTTCCTCCACCAAATTACTTGCCACACTCAGTCAGCTCAGCTTAAAGTCTCAACAGTGCAAGTAAAAAGTTTTTCAAAGGATTTCCCTGCCGAAGTCAATCGAACAATCTAAACTTAGTTGGTACATTTAGTGCTAAATGTTTTTCTGGCAGAAGAATTGTGACCTTTCAGATAGTGTTTCAAGGAACAGCAAGCACAGTACACTCTAATGTATGACTCTATTTGCCTTTTTTTCAATAGGAATTCAATATAAAGAAAACACTCTCTGAGAAGAATACAAAACTTAAGATAGATAGATAGATCTGTCATGCCTGAGTGTTTTTTTTTTAGGGACTGACCCTGTGCCAACAGAACAGCTTGAATCTTTTATCACTGATAGAAAGTTTTCTCAGTCAGAGGAAGAAACGCACTGAACTATACCATTTGTCTTGTACAGGCTTGGTGACAACAACATCTCGGAAACTGGACAGAGAAAAGCAAGCAGAGCATCTCCTTGAAGTAAGCTACATGCTTTAACTGATGATGTTGTATTTGGAGAAGTTCGTATGACTTCTATTTTTCACAGAGGATAAAAGGCGAATTTTCATGCTTATGAACCGCAGTATAAATAAATGCAGTATAGAACAATAGTTCATAGTGAACACACGTCAACTTCAAAAAAGGACTTAAAATGTGTTTTAAAAAGTAGTCAATGCACTTGTGCATTATGCTTTGTCTGGTTGAATTGAATGTTACTTCTTCCAAATTACATGACAAAAATTTGTAACAATTCATTTCGTTTTGGTAATTTAATTGGACTACTTTTTTGATTAATTTAGATAACTTTTGACAGATTACTTTGTTTTAAATAGGATAAACTTAAAAAAATATATTCCATTTGTGGCTATTAGCAGCATAAATATTACATCACATCAAGGTTTCCCAAAATGGAGTTTGTGATTTCAATGCAAGTAATTATAAATATATATATATATATATATATATATATATATTTTTTGCTATAGTGTGAATAATATCTAATAAATTAA
>JAUYWG010000048.1:15400847-15430772 GCA_034779775.1 Enteromius afrohamiltoni
CAAATAAGAAATAACGAGAATTTTAACGAGAAATTTTAATGAGTTTGACAGACAAAAGCCTTTCAATAATACATAATAATACATGGTTAAATAACCTACTGAGTGATAATTCAAATAAAAATGAATGTGTTCATCAGCAGTTGATACAATGTTGAAACACTTCTTAAACTTGAAATGATTTTTGTAAATCCATTGATCAAATGCTGTGTCGCCACCTGACTAATGACTGATCTCTGTGTGAATGTCCACAAAACTGGACTATATATACATGTATAATAAGTATATAATCGGTAGGCTATTTTAGAAAGGAAAATTTAAAAGATGAAAAAGAGAAATTAGGGGGAATCAATGATTTATGAATAATTTATTGCTATTGTGTGAATAATATGTAATCATGTAATCAGTAAAACATATCTGTAGTCTGATTAAGAGTATTTTAAAATTTAAATAAAATGTAAGGTCAGTTACTACCCAGCCCTGACGGTGTGTTAAAGGAGTAGTTCACCCAAAAATGAAAATTCTGTCATTAATTACTCACTTGTGTCGTTCCAAACCCATAAGACCTTCGTTCATCTTCGAAACACAAATTAAGGTATTTTTGATGATGTCAGAGAGTCATCTGTCCCTCGTAAGTGACGTGAGAAGAGTAAATTATTTTATTTTTATTGTATTTGCACACAATAGTATTCTCGTAGCATCAAAAAAGTGAGGTTCATTCACTTTCTGGATCTGGATTATTTCAGTTGTATTGTTGTCTATGGAGCGTCAGAAGATGAACGATGGTCTAATGTGTTTGGAACGACATGAGGGTGAGAAATTACAGAATGACAGAATTTTCGTTTTTGGGTGAACTAACGCTTTAATAATTACAATTTTTGGGTGAACTGTTGTAATTGAATATTTTATGCCTCCCTCATGTTTACTTTGGCTGGAGTTTCTTAAGCACTCAACCATGATATCTGTTTTTTCTTGCAAACAGATCACTGTTTCAGATGATGGCAGCCCATCCAAGTCTACAGTGGTTGGTGTGATTGTCAGTGTGTTGGATGAAAATGACAACAGTCCCCAGTTCTTGGAGAAGAGATTTAAAATCAAGCTGGTGGAACGACCAGAGGCTGTCGAATGGGAGCCAATTTATCGAGTGATTGCATATGACAGAGATGAGAGTCCCTCCTCTGATATCTCATACACAATCGAGGAGGCTGAAGAGCATGGGAAATTCTTCATTGAGCCCATAACTGGGTTTGTGTTCTCCAAAGAGGTTTTTTTAGCCGGGGAGTATCATATTCTCACGGTACGTTTATTTCAATTGCTAGCCTCTGAATTCCTAGTGTCAGGATTAATAGAGGTGTATTTGCTGTTTCAGATATAATGAGCAGACGCCCCTTCTGTATTTCTGATCCAAGTAGATTTTAAATGTAATGTCAATTTTCATAATTAGATTAAATTGTAGTTTAAATAATGTGGAAGAAATCACCCATTTAAGGGTTAGTTCACCCCCACATTTAAATTCTGTCATTAATTACTCACCCTCATATCGTTTCAAACCCATCTTCAGGAAAACAACTTAAAATGAAATCAGAGAGAGCTATCTGACCCCCCTGGGATCAGTTCTGTTTGTGTCTATGGAGGGTTAGATGACTTTCTGATTTGATCAAAAATATCTTAATTTGTGTTATGAAGATGAACGAAGGTCTTACGGGTTTGAAACGACATGAGGGTGAGTAAATAATGATAGAATTTTTCATTTTGGGTTGAACTAACCCTTTAACAGTTTTTACAGGTGGAAAAAAAACTATTTGAATTTGTCAGAAGGCAAACATATAATTTTGCTTTTTAACCGCTTTATTAAAAAAATAAAAATAAAAATAGTACAGTACAGATTTAAAAGGTTCTTGATGTGTTTGGTACACTATGTCAAGAAACACGAGAGAACACTTGCACTGCTCTCTTGCAGATTAAAGCATCAGACAATGGAAGGCCTTCAAAGTCGTCCATCTGTCGGTTGCACATTGAGTGGATTCCAAAGCCTAAGCTGGCTAAACAACCACTGGCGTTTGAGGAGATTCCACTCTCATTCTCTGTGATGGAGAATGATCCAGTAGCCCATATGGTGGGAGTCATCAGTGCTCAGCCACTTGACTCCCCTGTATGGTTTACAATCAAAGGTAAAAGATCTAAAGCTCTACAATCAGCCTTAAAAGTATATTTCCAAAAATGAATATTCTGTCTTCTACTCACCCTCATGTGATTCCAAACCCATATGACTCTATTTTCAGTGAAGCACAGCAGAAGTTTTCAAGAGTATGGTTGTCTTCTCTATTTCATGCAGTCACTATGAACAGGATTTGGAGCTTTCAAGCATCCAAAAAGGACATAAAAACATCATTAAATTTTCCATAAAAGTGACTCATGTACTACATTTTAAACCTACAAATTAAGGTCATACAGTAGTTTTAAGTGTAGAACAGGCTAAAATTTAAGACATTATTCATTATTGTATAATCACTTATAAACTGAGCAATCAACATATATAATTATTGTGATTTAATTCATTAAAATTATATCAAATTTATTCAAATCAAATTAACTAAAATCTGGGGATAATTTCTCCATTTATCTTGGAAAGTCAGAACATCATTAGGATAGGAATGCCATGAGGGTGATAAAATGGAAATACGTTTTTGGGGGGAAATACTACTTTAAAAGAAAGCAATATATACAATGTTTAGTCATCTGTAGTCCTTCTTAATGTATCAGCTCTTTAGATTTCAATGTTTATTTGATCTTCAATAACCCCAACTAATCAGCTTTCAACTAACTAAATGTTTTTTCTCCTCTGCTGCTTTCTTGTCTGCCTGCTTTTCCTGTTTTTCTTCTCCTCTTTCTTCACAAGGAGTCACACATGTTAAAGAAGTTTTTCACATCCTACAGATGACTTGTGACCTGAAGTGTACAGCAGGTATCTGCTGATAAATAGAAACATCGCTTCTTGTTTTCCATGCAGCTCTTGCGTTATTTCCTATCACATCTTCCAGAAAGAGTTCTGAATTTGCATTTTGTGGAGAGATCTTGCACATTATTTACTTTCTTTAAATGTTTGCTACTTTAATAGCTGATGCAAATTATATATTATGCAAAAATTACATCTGTTAGTGAACAGCGTTAAAATGGGACCGCTGTTTGCATTTGTATGAACAGGTGGAAACGCAGACAGCCGCTTTGACGTGGAGAGGGCGAGTGGCACAATAATCATCGCTGGCGCTCTAGATGCTGAACGGCAGTCAAATTACAACCTCACTGTTGAAGCAACAGATGGAACAAGATCTATCAGCACTCAGGTGTTTTGTCTTTAATGGCATTTACCACGAAATTGCCCATGTATTTATAAAATCGGAGCGGTTGAATAATGGATGTAGGATAAGAAAAATTATGCACATCTTTGCTTTTGACAACAATTGTATACGCATGCATCTGTATTGTGACAGGATAATTGTTTTGATGCTTAGTATTACCTACATATTCCGTCACTGCTCAAAATGCAAAAAAAAAAAAAAAAATTAAATGAACAAGATTTACAATGAATGACAGATTTAAATTTTCAGAAAGCAAACGATAAGCAGAACATTTGTCTTTTTCCTAAATGCTTGATATCTTAACCTCTTGATCACGTTTCAAAAAATAAAAAATCCAAAAAAGAAAGAAAAGGGATCCAAGAAAAATGTAGGGATTTTAGTTGCATCCATTTCATTTCTTTGTTTTGCTACATGTGACATTCCAACTCGAAAGATCAGGTTTAATCTAAATAGAGCATATTCAATTTCATGTCAAAAACATGATAACTCAACTAGCTGGAATACACCCTCCTCCTGCATATTGCAATATTAGACGTAGCTGGAGTCAAGCTCTCTGGCTGTCTTTCTAATGTACAGGTTGCCTTTGTCCTTTTGTCTTGGTGTGAACATACCTCTCCTTGGGCGATACCGGCGTGTATCAGCCAAGCCAGCCAGCCTTATCAGGTCACAGTGCGAGACTCATCCATCAGTGTGAGCAGACCCAGAGGCAAAGAATGATGTGAGAGGGAGTAATGTTTTAAAAGAGAGCTCCGATTCAGCCCTCAGCCCATCGCTCCTGTTGCAGAGAGCATACCCTCCAGGAGATTGCACTCAGTACAGTTTGTCATCCCATAATGGGCTTCTTAGTTGTGGGCTGTTTCAGGGCATGTGCGAATTACAGATTTTCATAAATTTGTGTCTTGGGTCAAATAATACGCACTGGTTGCCCTTATGTTCTTATTGCTTGAGTAAACACACATTCTCCAAAAACATAAGTGTATTTACAGTATGATGAACTTAAAATGAGAATCACGATATGATTTTGAAGAAATCATATAGAGTACTGTATATATCAACTTTTATAATAATATAAGCCTTAAAATAATCTAAAGCCTGATGTATCATATTTGATCCCCACAATTTGACATTGTTTTACTAAAACATGCTGTATCGATAATCAACTAAACTTGAGTTTTACTTTACTTAAGTAAACCAGTAAGTGTTCATATTAAAATATCAATAAAAATATAAAAGTTATTCTCATACAATCAGCAGAATTTAAAAAGACAGTAAAAGTAATTTTATAATTAAGCTAAAAGGCCTTTTACTTGGTAAAAACGTATAAACTATAATAAATATACCATAATAAATAATAACTTGTGTAATTTAAAGACCATAGAAATGTAAAAATGATACAGTAGGACTTTAAAAGTTCATTATAAATGCATATATGCCATATTTAACGGTGTTGACTTTGATTTGTTAAACAGGTCATAATTCACGTTATTGACACAAATGAACACCGCCCTCAGTTTGGACAAAACCAATATGACATAAGTATTCCAGAGGAAACTCAGCCTGGTATGAAGATACTGGAAATAGATGCAACAGATAAAGATGAGAAGAACAAATTATCCTACACACTGTTGAGCAGCACAGACTCATTTAGCCTGAAGAAGTTTCGTCTCGATCCTGCAACAGGCTTTCTGTACACCGTTGAAAAACTGGACCATGAAACCATGCACAGACATATCCTCACAGTAATGGTAAGACATTGTATGATTTTCTTTGTCTGCTACACAAAGTATTAAAAAAAAATGCAGCTGGTTGTTACAGTACAGTATGTTATATTATTTCAGGTTAGGGATCAAGGTGTTCCTGTGAAGAGTAATGTTGTGAGAGTGGTCATCAATGTGGAGGACAGTAATGACAATGCACCATGGTTCACCAGCTCTCAGTACACCGCCCACGTGTTTGAGACAGCTGCAATTGGTTCATCTGTGTTACAGCTCACTGCTCTGGACAAAGACAAAGGCCAAAATGCTGAAATCCTCTACAGCATAGATTCAGGTACAGCTCAGCTCTATTATCACTGCACTATTATTAACACTATACTATTATACAGATAAAATTTCTCATCTCTTCCATCTCTCTGATGGTACAGGAAATCACGGAAACTCCTTCAACATTGATCAGTCTTCAGGCATTGTAACAGCTGCCAGAGAACTTGACCGTGAATACAAAGACCAGTATGAATTGGTAATTAAAGCATCAGACAAAGGAGAACCTCCACTCAGTGTGGTTACAACCGCCAAGATCATGGTTACTATCTCGGATAATACCAAGCCGAAGTTCCTCTTCAGTTCAATATCAGCTGAAGTCAGTGAATCTGTCCCTATTGGGAGTTTTGTAACTTTAGTTAAAGCCTTCAGTCAATCAACCATCTACTATGAGATCAAAGAGGGAAATGTGAACCGTGCGTTCAACATCAATCCAAACTCTGGTGCTGTCACTACTAGAAAAAAGCTGGACTTTGAAACCCTTTCGTCATATAAACTGATTGTGCAAGGGTCAGACATGGCTGAAAGGTCAAGCAGTGCCACAGTAGACATTCATCTAAAGGATGAAAATGACAATGCTCCTGTTTTCACTCAACCCAAATTTACTGGCTTCATCAGCGAGTCAGCCATTGTCAGAAGTGTAGTTCTGACTTCTCAAAATGATCCGCTTGTTGTTCGTGCAACAGATGCGGATCAGCACTCAAACAGCAGGCTTGTCTATGAGATTATGGAGCCATTTGCTCATAACTATTTTTCTATTGATTCTGGGACCGGAGCTATTCAAACTCTCAGCAACCTGGATTATGAGCAGAGAAACATGTTTGTCTTCCGAGTTCAGGTCCATGACACTGGAATGCCACGCTTGTTTGCTCGAAACGCTGCCAATGTGACTATATACGTCATTAACGTCAATGACTGTGCTCCAAAATTCACTCAGGATTCATATGTGACAACACTCCTCCTTCCAACCTACAAAGGTGTTAAAGTGACAACAGTAAAGGCTACAGATGAAGACTCCCTGCCAGACACCAAACTGCGCTTTGAACTTGTAGATGGCAACGTAGGGAACAAATTCATGCTTGATCCAACTTCAGGTGATATTTTTGTGCAAAATGCCACACAGTTGCGGAGCAGGTACAGACTGATAGTGAAAGTCTCTGATGGAAGCTTTACTGGCACTGCCACTGTTACAGTCAGCGTTAAAGATAATAAAGGTCACAATCTGAAGTTTACTCAGGACATTTTCACCGCCTATGTGCGGGAAAACTCGGAAAAGAAGAAAACCTTGGCAATTCTCTCTGTTGTTGGAAATAGAGTCAATGAACCTTTGTTTTACTCTATTCTCAACCCTAACAGCAAATTTGAAATAGGACGCACATCTGGGGTGCTGTTCTCCACAGGAATCCCATTTGATCGCGAGGAGCAGGATTTGTTCGAAATTTTTGTAGAGGTTACAAAAGAGCCAAGGTTAAACAGTACCGTTCACGTGCTTGTGAGAGTGCACATTGAAGATGTGAATGACAATGCCCCCATCTTTGTAGATCAGCCCTATAATGTCATTCTTCCGATCGACAAAACTGTGGGTTCGGTTTTCAGGAAGGTGACCACTGTGGACAAAGATATTGGCAGAAACGCAGAGGTTACGTACCATTTGAAAGGAAAGGATACATATTTTCATATAAGCCCTTCTGGAGAAATCTCTCTTAAGAGATCTCTTGAGTTCAGAAGCATTGGCAAATTTGTGATTAACATCACAGCACAAGATGGAGGTGAACCACCACTGTTTTCAAAAGCAGAGGTTGTTATTTCAGTGGTAAACAAAGCTACACCGATGTTTGAAAGACCTTTTTACAAGATTGAAATCCCTGAGAATGTACAAATACATACTCCTGTACTGCAAGTCGTAGCTAATCAATCTGTAGGACCTTGTTCAGTCTACAGTATCTGTGGGGGAAACCCATTCAATCAGTTCTACATTGATTTCAATTCAGGACTCATTGAAGTGATCCAGCCATTGGATTATGAGGCTCATCCTGCATATCGATTATGCATCCAGGCGACAGACTTTTTAACTGGAGCCAACTCTGATGTTTTTGTGGATATTATATTGGAAGACGTCAATGACAATGCACCTAAATTCGAAGCGGTCGTTTATAACATCAGCATCTCTGAATCTGTTGTAATTGGAACCTCAGTGCTACAAGTGGCAGCCACGGACTCTGACACAGGAAGCAATGCAATATTGTTTTATCAGTTGTATGAAAAGGATGGAGCCACTTCAGACCACTTCAGAATAGACATTGAGAGTGGGGTCATATGGACTTCAGGACTATTGGACCACGAAACCCAATCTCAGCATGACCTTATTGTAAAAGCACTTGACCGTGGAGCATTTCAGCTGTCCGCTGAGGTCCAAGTGACCATACATGTAAAAGATGTTAATGACAATACGCCTGATTTTGCACAGCCACTTTATAATGCCACAATAAGAAAGATTTCTTCTCCAGGGCAGCTTGTGACCTGTGTTAAAGCATATGATGCCGACAGCCATGGAACCAGTCAGCTTGAATATGCTATTTTGTCTGGAAATGACAACAATCTCTTTGCAATTGGTGCGTCAAGTGGAGAAATTGTGATTGCCAACTTCAGCCAACAGTCTCTTGACTACTTCTACAGCTTAATTTTGTCAGTAACTGATGGTGTTTTTAGAAGTACTGCTGAGGCAAACATCTATATGATGGGTGAGAACAGCCACAGTCCATCATTTACCCAGGAGGAGTATGTTATTGAGCTCGCAGAGAACTCTCCAGTTGGTACGTTGGTTGGACAAGTTGAAGCCATTGACAAAGACCCAGGGATATATGGACAGTTGACATACTTCATTGTAAATGATATTGCCAGGAATAAATTTACTATCAACGATGATGGCCAGATTCACACAGTAGAGAGTTTTGACAGAGAAAACCCAGAAGAGAAAACAATTAGCATCAGTCTAATGGCTAAAGATGGGGGTGGTCGATTAGGCTTTTGTACTGTTATTGTAGTTCTCTCTGACGTGAATGACAACTCACCTGAATTCAGGCTTTCAGAATATAAAGTTACTCTGCCAGGAGATGCTCCCAGTGGTATGACAGTGATCAAAACATCTGCAGTAGATGAAGATGACGGAAGTAATGCTCATATCAGTTACAGTATTGACTCTGATATAGGGCACTTTGAAATTCATCCACTTAGTGGTGTAATTGTCACAAAGGAGAGTCTAATTGGGCTGGAAAATGGCCTCTATTCCTTACTTGTGAAGGCTAAAGATTCTGGAAGCCCACCAAAGCAATCTGTTATTCCAGTTTCAATTAGAATAGTCCCCCCTGAAACATCAATCCCAAAGTTTGCAGAGCCGTCACTGTGGCTGGAGCTTTCAGAAGACCTGGCTGTCGGAAGTGAGATGGATATCTTCCAAACTGAGAATGAGCGGCCTGTGATCTACAGCCTTGTTGGCGGGAACACTCCTGAGAGTAACAAAGATGATGTCTTTGCTATTGACAGCAGTACTGGAAAGCTTACACTCGCAAGAAGACTAGATTATGAAACTATTAAACAGTTTCAGCTTGCAGTGCAGGTCAGAGATGCTAAACATAGCATGGAAATTGTCTCAAGAATAGATGTGAGTATCCATATCAAGGATGTCAATGATAACAGCCCACAATTTGGGTCCTACTCCTACCAGTCATATATTGTTGAAAACCTACCGAGAGGGACTTCTGTAGTGCAAGTTAAAGCAACTGATCTGGATTCCTGGCTGAACGGTCAGGTCACTTATACTCTGCATGAAATCCAGGAGCGGTCTGATGTTCTGGAGATGTTTGTGGTGGACAGTGAGTCGGGCTGGATAACCACCCTCAACAGGATAGACAGAGAAAAGACAGACCAATATCGAATCACAGTGCTGGCCACAGACCGAGCCCAAGGGCTACAGATGACAGGCACTTCTGTTGTAGAAGTGACAGTTGTGGACACAAATGACAACCCTCCGTTATTTACTGAAGCAGTTTTTAAAGGCACTGTGAGAGAAGATGAATCCACACCAGGCACTGTTGTCACTATTCTTAGCTATACTGATTCTGACAGTGAGGAGGTCAACAGGGAGTTCAGCTGCTTTATCACAGGTACACTGTCCATGCTACTAAGCCAGTGAGATTCATAATATCTCAAATTATCTGATATATTATTATACATAAGATGATTTGATTCATAAGATCACCATAAATGTGCATTGCTATAAATATACCTCAGCTACTTAAGACTGGTTTTGTGGTCCAGGGTCACAAACATCATAATTTACTCTCCCTCATTCTCTGTGATATATGGAAGCCTGTTCCTGTTGCTAAGTTAAAAAAAATTGCGAAGATTTATTTCACAACTTTTCAACGTTTACATCTTGCAATTCTAATGTTTTTTTCAGAACTGTGTGATATAAACTTGCAATTGTGAATTATTGAAGTCAGAATGGCAAGATATAAACTTGCTATTCTGAGAAATAAAGTCACAATTCTAAGAAATAAAGTAAAAATTTTGAAATTCAGACATTTAATTTCCCAGCATAGAAAGTTTACATCTCACAGTTCTTACTTTACAAACAAGTGCAAGTTAAGTCACAACCTTGAGATTTAACGCCACAGTTCTGTAAATAAAAATACCCTTCAGAACTGGATTTTATAACTTGAAATTGCAAGTTTACATCTCACAATTTTGTGAAAAAATCAAAACAAACGTAACTGCGAGATATGCAGTATACATTGAAAAAGAAAAAATATATATTCTATCCCTTTGTATACATGGTTTTTTATTTATTTTTTTATTTTCCCCTTCTTGACCACCTAAAATGCCTTTGTAGCCCTGGAACTAAAGGCACATTATGTGAGAATCAGACCAAACTTTTATTTTAAGTTGAATCTCTAAATCTCTAAGGCTGGTTTTGCCATTTCAACATATTAGCAAAGACATTACAGAGCTGCCAGAAACTTAAATGTTGAGTATTATAAATAAATAATCTATGATGTGTATATGTTCTGTATTGTACCGACGCTGATTAGAGATATTCAGAGCATGAAATACAATGAATTCCCAAGCTGTTTAAAAGTATGCTAAATGCATAATGATTTGACTGCTAATCTCTTTATTAAATATTTCTGATTAGACCAAAGTTAATTTTTTCCTTGTTTAATGTATTCAGGTGGAGACCCGCAGGGCCTGTTTGATGTGAAGCACACAGATGGTGTTTGGGTGGTCGCTGTCAGCAAAACCCTGGACAGGGAGGAGAGAGATTTCTATCTTTTAAACATCACAGCCACCGATGGAACCTTTGAGACAAAGACTGCCGTAGAGATCACTGTCCTTGATGCAAATGACAACAGTCCTGTTTGTGAGAAGGCATGATGTGTTTATTCATTAGCCCCTGAGCTCTTTATTTTGAACTGTGCAAAGAACTTTTACTTTTGACTTCTGCAGTGTCAGTTTAAACTGAAATCCACATTTGTTCACAGGATTTGTACACTCAGACTGTTCCTGAAGATGCTCTTGTTGGCACACAAATTCTTCAAGTCTCAGCCACTGATGCAGATATACAGTCAAATGGGGAAATCACGTACCAGCTGAGTGGCAGTGGAGCTGAATCATTCACAATTGATGCCAAAACAGGTAAAATGAGCAAATGGGAAATATATAGCCTGCATTTTTATCTAAAGCAAGAGGTTAAGTGTCTGATTCAAGGACATAAATGGCAGTAGCTCATTGATCACTGGTTCCACAACCTTGTGCTTATTGCAATAATAGCAATTTTCTGAATACCTATAGAACAGTCCCTTAACCTCCTATTTTATCTTTATGGTATCTTTTGTTGAATGATGAATGAATCCTTGCTGCATAAAATATATTTAAAGAAATTCATACTTCATAATTAAACAAGGATGTGTTTCTTCTAGGGGCAGTGAAAACACTGGTAACCTTGGACAGAGAGATGAGAGATTTATACAACTTAACTGTGCATGTGGTGGACGAAGGCAATCGTTTCTGCCGAGCTTCTGTGTTGATCACAGTCAATGACGTTAATGACAACGTACCCAAATTCACATCTGACCAACATCACATTACTATTTTTCATAATACACAACCTGGGACATACGTGGCACGACTAAAGGCCTTCGATGCAGATATTGGTATGAACAACCTTTCAACATTATCATTTGTTGTTTGGTTACCTTGTTTGTGCAGATTCCCTGATAAAATCATGAACAACAATTTGTTAGATTGTAGTTAGGTGTAAAGTAGTTGTTTCCAGCAGTGTGCATCTTGATTGAAGCAGTTGTTGCATCGGTAGTTATTAGTCTATGCCTCAGCATGTAGTGTTCTCTGACAATGTAACAATTGAATATAATCTTTGCTCCTCATGCACAATTGTCTTTGCTCCCTGCGAAGGTAACAATTACTTTCTTGCAGTGGTCTGCACTCTAAATTTCTGCATATAATTTGAACTTTCTGCCTCGGAATTAAAGTTCAGATCACTTTTTTCTCTATATCATCTCAAGTGCTTTTTGCTTGTTTGATCTTCAAATTTGCTACATTGCAATTAATTTTGTCCATCTGAGCTTCAGTCTCAACACTAGAAGATGGCGAGATGCAACATCTTCTTTGTTCAGATGAAGTTGCATGCATGCTTTTTATTCTCTTTTGCATCATTACTCTGTAAAGCTTAGTCACTTGAAGGCCTGTCTGTCTTGCAAACACTATTGTGGGCAATAATGACTAAAGTAAACAACTACCCGGATGGATGTCTTGTAATTAGTGGTTCTTTCAGAAATTACCATCAACATGATGTGTTAGTGAGCATTTGCTGATTGGAGGGGAAATTGTGAAGTGATTAATTCCAATTCACTCAGCTGTCATCGTATAATTTTCTTAGGCGTTAATTAGTCAGAGGCAATTAGGCTGGATGACCAGGCGACACCAATAACAAGGTCTGCTCTCATTGCACTAATGAGCATATGAACAAGTATGTATTTGTATATAAACTGCAAATTACCCCAACAAGAAGCAATCAGATCATTCTGCCCCACTATGACATGAAACAGACAAGAGGAACAGGCTTGTTTTTGCATCCCTTGGATTTTGTTGCAAGTTCGGACTAATGCTATCATTTCAAACCACTCATGACTTCATGATATTCCTCTGCCCACTTCCACTCAATTTAAGTCAGATTTTATTTTTTACTTGTGCCTTTTTTTGAGGCTGTGTTTTTATCATGAATTATCATTAATTTAATTACAAAGAGCATAAATCACAGTCTGTCTTGTTTACAATAAGTTCAAAATTATAAAGGGGTTACTGAAGGTACATATACTTCATGGGTCCTTTGAGAAGATATAGACTGTAAAAAAATGTACAACTTGCATTTTACAGTAAAACACTTGAGCCAATCAATAAGTTGAACAATTTGCTAATTTACTTTTTTTGCCTTCAGGAAAATAGCGCTGTAAAATTTAAACAAACTGTTTGTAATTAGTATTATTACAATTTTCAAAGAACTGTAAAAACCTGTTAACAGTAGGTTACCTGAACATATACAGTGAAAAACTCTTAATAGTTAAACATCACATGTAAGTAAAATTTATAAATTTACAAAAAACTGAAAGGATATTCTCAGAAGTCTCGGTATGAGAAATCATAATTTTTTACATTAAAAGGTTTTTTTTTTGTGTTAAGTGATGTACCTTCAATGTTCATTCTTGCACTTTCTCTTATTTACTTAATGTTCATTTTAATATTTTTATAACCTCATAATGTTTCGGTTTTGTGTTAATGACTAAGTGCACCATCTACCTAATATTTTATGGACAGACCACTTCTGATGAGCCTTGTTCCATTATGACTTTTTTATAACAGGGTGGCTTTTTGTTTTATTTTAGTTTTCTAGTTGCACATTTAACAGGATAAAGTTATAGTTAGTGGTTTGAGAGGTGGGAGCTGACAACACAGCACAGCTTTGAAATATTAAGCTATTTAAACAACTAGCCATAAGTGGTATATTGTTCACCAACAAAAACTCAATTGTTTGATATATAAATATAAAAGAGGGCTTCTGTACACTCAGTAGAATAAATTGACTTTTTCAATGATTCACAGAAATATGAACATCTCGGTTACATATGTAATCCTCATTTCCTGTTGGAGGGAAAAGAGACGTTATGTCGAGACTGGGGTCTTGCTTGGAGCCCTGATTCAATCTGATTAAGAGAAAAGACATAAAGACCACAGGTGAGTATATCGCTGCTGGAGAAGCCAAGCCGCTGTTCCTGAGATAGAAAAGATTTATTAAGAGAAGTGATTTTGACCTTCAGTGAGAGACTGCTTTAGTGGGAGGCCACTCAAGTCTGATGCGTCCCATCCAGGAGCCACAGAGGGAGGTTTCACAGATCTAGATGTGGGTGTCAAATGTTGCTGAGCCCCTGAGAAAGGATGTCCTTCTTTAAAGGTATGCACCAGAGGAGACTGTCGTGGGAAATATGAGTTCCGGAAACCTAGCCGAGGCCAATACAGCACAACCAATAGGAACTGCTCCTTGTCCTCCCTCACGTTGCACAGAGTATATGTGAGCAGGCTCACTGGAGGAAATGCATACTTGCGCAGAGCCCGGAAGAGATGGTGGGCAAGTTGTGAAATGCAGCATGACATGCTGGAGTGGTCATGAAACAAACCACTGCAGATGCCATATGCCCCAGGATCCTCTGAAAATGTTTCAGTGGTACCACTGTCCTAAAGGGACTCAGGCAGTTCAGCACTGACTGGTCTCATTCTTCTGAAAGATGTGCTGTCCACACATAGAGATTCTCTAACAGGGGAGTTTGCTTTTCTTCCCAGTTGACCCAAAGTGCCAACTGGCTAAGGTGCTGGAGCACCAGGTCCCTGTGGTCCTACAAGGCTCTGGAGGGGAGGCACGGATGATTCCACCATGTGGTGGCATTTTGTGGGCACAAGTGCACTGTAACCACCCTCTCCACCTGAGGAATATTTATGTTTCCCCTAGCTGGCCTTCCCTAGACTGTGGTAAGGACGGAGGAGGGAGACGAGCAGCTTATGGCCATGAAAAGAACCATCCATGACTTTGTCAGCTCCAGGAAGAAAGGAACAGGGGTGGAATGTGATTTAGAATCACCAATCATCCAATTGTGAGGGGTAGGGACTGGTTGGTAAGGACACCTTCAGCCCAATGCTCATGGCAGCTCGGGGAAACATGACCATCAGTTCAATGTCTAAATCAGCAGCAGCTACAGCATCCAAGGGGAAACTGAGACTGCCGCGAGATGGCCCTTAGGAATCACCGGGGAGCCGCAAGGGTCAGTCACTGGTAGAAGAATCCGATAGAAGAATTACTTAACAAACCTGGCAGAGAAGCTCTCACAGTCACCTTCAGGGCAACCAAAGTGCCAGCCGACAATCCTCTGCTCTTAGCAGAGAAACTGGGATGGGTGGCAGCAAAAGGTGCCCCTCCACTCCCCTTGAGGAGAGAGAGGCGACCGTCCCCCCTGGACTGTCAGGGGTATGGACTCACATGCAGGGTGCATCTTCAGAGGCCCAGACACTAAAGACAATGCTCGTGTTCATTGTTAGAAGTTGGGTAACAACCATAACAAAGAGGACACAGCCGGGACGGCATCTTTAAACAGGCACCACCCAGAACAGCTTCTTCTTCCAGCTCTCCTCTTTATTCTTTTTTACTTGAGCTTGCCCAGTAAATGCAACAATGCACTACTTGGCTCTAAAACCAAAATCTGAGGAATGGTTGCACCTGTCGCTTATTTACACCTGTATGTCAGGAAATGGCTTGGGATGCAAATACCACTAGCCAAAATGCATTGCCGTTTTCTCTTAATCAGAGCGAATCAGGTCTCCCCAGTCTGTCATGTCATCATGACATAACTCATAGTGACTGACAGATAGGGAACAGTAGGAAACCGAAAACTCACAAAAACTACTCTAAAGTAGGCTGCTTCCTCCAACAACCACCTGTTCTCATCCAACACATCAGAGTCTGAGACCAATGCTGCCACAAATCTAATACAGGCCATCAGAAATCTAATGCAGACCTCCAGAAATGACCTTTCCTAATACTGTTTCTTATTTCTATATCTCCAGGGATGAATGGTAAAATACGTTACTCATTTGAGGACTCTGCCGGAGGTCTGTTTTCAATCGAGGAGAGCTCAGGAATTATCAGTTTAGAAAGGTCCCTAAAGAGACAGATGAAGGCCACACATATGCTAAGGGTACGAGTGACAGACCATGGCTCTCCTCATAGACTGTCCTCTCTTAGCTCTGTGGTGGTAACAGTGCTGGACTCAAATGGCCATCCACTAACATTTGAGCACAGGGAATACGTTTCCACAGTTCCTGAAGATGTTACGATAGGGACAAAGCTTCTGAATGTCTTTGCTGCAAGCAGGGACCGGGAAATGACTTCCCAGACAGCATACTATATCACCAGCGGCAATGAGCAAGGAGCTTTCCGAATTGATTCACAGACAGGTGACACACACACATTTTCCCCTTTGACAATGTGACTCAAAGAGGACTCTTCTGGGGTTTTGGGGATCTAGTGAATATTTGTGTTTACAGGTGACATCTTTGTTATGGAGCCGCTGGACTATGAGGCTTCTTCTCAGCACTACCTGACAGTGAAGGCCATCGCCAGAGGGAAAGAGTCACTCAGTGACACAGCTACGGTCACTATTCACCTCCTTGACATCAATGACAACAGCCCTGTGTTCAGCCAGAAGATCTACTCGGCTGTAGTCAGTGAGGACACCAAACTCGAGAGCATAGTGCTGACGGTTAGTGTTTTGCATGTGTTTGCATTAAATTATACCGTATCTTTAAAGTGGCCCATGAAGTAGGCAATTATGTTTTGCAGTATGTATGTTTCAGGATCTCTCTAAACTTATACTTCAACATATGATCTATTTTCTTATATTCAACAATTTTACAACTCCTTATTTGTCACAGCACTGTATATTCAGAGATTTAAAAAAACAAACAAACAGAACACACCTAAGTCAGAAGCAGCTGTTTTTAGCACGTCGAGTCAGGATCAGAACCCTCTTAAATTTAACCTGTAATCCAGCAAAGAACAGCTACAAATAACCGACCAGCTTAGGCTGTTTTTTCAACCCTAGCACACGTTTAGCAATATGCTTGTATATTCAGAACACACTATTAACCATATAACACCAACATGGCAACCCTGAACAACCTACCAATAATTTCTCCAACAACCACATAAACCCCTGCTGGGAGCCCAGGACACCCCAACAACCACATAGTAAAATGCCAAAAACCACTAATGACATGCACGGCCATAAACAGGTTTATAAATACTGAGGTTCAAAAATTGAGGTATCATACAGTATATAACAAGCATTAAAACAGTGCCAGCATATATATATATATATATATATATTAGATCAGTGGTAGTAACACAAATTGTTTGTCATTTAGAAAAGATTCTTAAAGTATCAGGGTAAATATTTGAATAAATGTTTCACACTACAAACTGGAATTACAAAAGGAAATCAAACATATTTTAGTGAAAGAATTTAGTGAAACTGTACTTCCTTTATTTCATGATGTTGGATTTAATTTATAGACATGCGTCTCCAACAGTACATAAACATAAGTGGAATGTGTTATGTATTATGAATTTGTAGCATCAAAGACCTTCTTTCCTGAATTAATGTTTTTAAAGTCTCTTATGCATGTTTTATGAAACATATTCTTTTACACGTGAATTTACTGATAGCTATGATGTATATATATCCCTGATTACACAGTATCTGTGAGTTGTTTAACACTCACAAAACAGCTATTAAATATTAGCTTCATATCTCAATGCCAACTGAAGAGTCATACCTTGATATCGCAGTAGTAATATGCTAAAAAAAAAAAATCACACAGAACAACATCCTGGCATTACGCCAGAAGGTTTTGGGTGAGCAAGCAGCACATTAATTAAAAATCTGAAAATCATAAAAATCTGAAATTGTGTTGATTGTGTTGCAACACCAATATATAAATTTGTGGCATATGGTTTGTGTGAGATGAACAGATTTTCATCAAGTGTAATGATCCCTGTCCTTAGGTTATTGCTAATGATTTTGACGGGCCTTTAAACAACCAAATCCGCTATACCATTGAGAACAACAACCATACATGTCCATTCATCATGGATGCAGTCAGTGGTGAGCTGCGACTGGCCCATCAGTTGGACAGGGAAAAGGTAATGCTTTTTGAATAACATCCTCCTCTTTCAAAGATTTAGTGTACCTAATTCCTTGGAAAAGGCAAGGATGACTCCGTCTTTTCTGACTTTTTCATTTTGGTTAAATTAGGTAGCGAGTTACATGCTGACCGTTTTGGCTTCCGACAGTGGAAATCCCCCCAAATCCGCCAGCGCTGCAATCAACATGACCGTGTCTGATGTGAATGATAATCCCCCTGTCTTCTCTGAGGCTAACTACAGTCTCATCATCCAGGCAAGACCACACTCTCCCATAGAGTAGAGCAAATTAAATCCTACGCTCTCTTTCCTTACTCCATGCCTGAGTTCTCAGTGAGAGGTGATGTTGTAATCTCTCTCAGTTCTTGTGGAGTGATTCTGAATCTTTCTTCTCTAGGAGAATCTGCCTTCAGGGGCCGTAGTGTCAGAGCTCAATGTGACAGACCTGGACTCCCCTCAAAATGGGCCTCCTTTCTCTTTTAGTATTTTGAAGGGTGAAGAGACAAGCCCTTTCAGCATAGACCAGCAGGGTGTGGTGAAGACAGCTGGACCACTGAGAAAGGGTCAGAATATACTCCAAGTGCAGGTGAGAAGTTTTTTCATTTGTTTGTTGTGTAGTAGTCCTTCAGGGGAATCTTATCAGCAGTGTTTCTCAAACCTGACTTTATATACCCTAGTTGGTCCCAAATAAAAAAAGAAAAAAAAAAAAAAGAAAAAAATATGCATAAGTGTTTGATTCGACCTGTAAGTGTAAGATTTCATTGTGTTATATGGTGCAGACATTTGTCATGTGTTGAAAGTTCCCTCTTGTGTTGAACAAATGTCATAGCAGGCAAGTAAAAAAACATTTTCTCCCTTCCTATTTACAATGTTTGGTCCGATACACCTATAACACTGGCAGAATTTTGGTTAGACACACATTTTTAATAACTAATTTTGCATTTCAAATATAATTTTATGATGTCACATTTTTACACTACTGTTCAAAAATTTTGAGCAAGGATTACATGCATTAACAGCAAACATGGCAATAAAGACATAGAAATAAGTTATAGATCTATATCTATATCTATATCTATATATATATATTTATATATATATATATATATGTTAAAATAAATGCTGTTTTAATTCATCAAAAAAAGAATAATACTAATTAAAAAAAAAAAATCCTCAAGAAATGTACAGGAATCATGGTTTCAACAAAAATATTAAACAATATTTAAATAAATATTTAAATGATTTTTATGTTATAGTATATTTCATATTTTTACTTTTTCATTGAAAAATATTAATTGTTTACATTTTTTATTGTTGAATATTTTAGTATGAATTAATTGTATGTACTTTAACAAATATTTCACATATTATATATGTTTGTTATGGTTATTTATGAAAGTGATTGTGATCCTTAGTTTACCTTAGATCAAAATTAAAAATAAAAATCTTCTGTATGTCATTTCAGGTGTCTGACAATGGAAGGCCCCCACTGAAATCAGTCACATCTATCAGTGTGCTTGTCGTACAGACGAGTGTGTATCCTCCATCTGTGCTTTCTCTGGATGTTTTTATCATGATCTTGGAAGATGAGTATTTAGGAGGCAAGCTGGGCAAAGTCCACGCCACAGATCAAGATGAATATGACACACTCACATTCAGTCTGGAGCCACAGTCACACAGCTTGTTCTCCGTTGTTGGAACGGATGGCAGATTGTTGGCCCGCGGAGGCTTGGACGTGGGTCATTACCAGCTTAATGTCTCAGTGAGTGACGGCCGTTTCTCAGCCTTATCCAGTGTCACAGTGAACGTGCTGCGGGTCACAGAGCAGATGCTGGACAGTTCTGTTTCTGTGCGCTTTGCTGGCATTGCTGCAGAAGATTTTATCCAGGACCACTGGAAAAACTTCCAGAAGGCCGTGCGCAGTGTCGTCGGAGTCCGCAGGAGTGCCCTGCAGTTGATCAGTCTACAGTCGGCAGAAACTGGAGTTGGCCTGGATGTTCTTCTATGCTTTGAGAAATCAGGACGAGGTGGCAGCTCACTGGAAGCCTTCTCTCAGAAGCTCAGCTCTTCCAGAGCAGCCATCAAAGAGATGACAGGACTACACGTGGTGCGGGTTTTAAATAGCCAGTGTTCAAGTTCTGAGTGTCCTGGTAGCACATGCAGACGAGTGGTGCTGCTTAACCAGACCAGTATGACCACGTACAGCACTGACGGAGTGAGCTATGTCACACCCAGACACCACATGACAGCCAAGTGCCTGTGCACAGGTATGCAATGTTACTGTCAAACTGGGCAACAATCTGTAAAGTCATTGTTTTTAAATTGTAACATTTAAAAAAATGTTTTTTTCACCTAAACATTAATATTTTCTTATTAGGGCTGTACTTACTGTTATAATAACAATTAATTATCTAAAAAAGATAACATACAAATAACATGAGAAAAATGTGTCTTCATAGAGTTACAAATAGCATGAGAGAGGTTTATCTTTAATGCTAAAGTTTTTTTTTCTGTCATACCATAGGACACATTGAAACATCAACTACCCAAGTGCATGTGGTTAATTAATATTACTCAATACTTGAATGAATAATTACACTGTAACAAGGACACCTTGAAATAATGTGTGACCCAATAATATTTTTTATTTATTTATTAATATTAATAATTTTAAAGGGGGCATGAAATTTGGCTAAAAAGATGATTATTTTGTGTATTTGGTGTAATTCCATGTGATTTGAGTTAAAAAAAAAATTAAAAAAAATCCACATGCTGTATAGTTTTGTTTCTCCTCTAAGCCCCGCCTCCTGAAATGGGTCAATTTGTACAAAGCTTATCGTTCTAAAAAAGCAAGGTGTGCTCTGATTGGCCAGCTATCCAGTGCACTGTGATTGGCCGCATACCGCAAGCATGTGGTGAAAATGTTACTCCCCTTACCATAACATGATGCTTTGAAAACAATTAATTAAACAAACATTAAAAAAAGAGGCATTTGTTGCATCCAGTGGAGACAAAATTTCTGATTATCATGATTTAGTACTGTCTTTTTACGCATTGTATTGCATTGCATAATAAAATAACACCATGTCTGCATTTGTGATCCGAGAAATGACAAATAACAAAAGTACTACTTTTCACTGCTCAAAACTCACGTTTGAATAGTAAGTAGCTGATTCTTTTAATATCATTACTTAAAGGTTGTGAGTCCGAAGCGCCAGATTGTCAATGCAGAGGTAGAATTGCTCCAATTTATAGCATCTGTGCACAGCCAGCATAGGCTACTCCCAATGTTTTAGTCCGTCCTCTGTAAATGCGCTGAACACACTCTAATATTGGGTTGAACTGTTCTGGCACAGTGTTGTGAATACAACTTAACTTAATTTAACCCCCCAATGTCCTATTTTCAGACGAAAAGTGCCTGAAGCATGAAAGCACCTGTGAAAACAGCCCATGTCCTGAGGGCTATGAGTGTGTGTCAGGCTTCGAGGAAGACAAACACAGCTGCGTATGCACAGGTGCTGCCAAAGCCAAATGCTCAGGTAACACCGCATTCATTTCCTTATCAGAGAAGACTGTGTCATCTAAAAGACACATCACAGGTGCAGATTAAATTGTTGCCTGCTCACTTAATTAACCATCATTTGCAAGCATTTAGTGTTAAAGTGTGTGTATTGTAAACACATTCATTAAGTACAATAATACAGGCTTCACTTTCTGTTACAGTATATGCAGGTTTAATCATTAGGTGGAGGGGTGTTTACACGCGTAATTTAACACAAGGGTGTTTTTATAATTAATGCAGCGAGCAGGATCTATGAGGTGTTTAACAGTAAATCAAATACAAGATAAGAGATGGGAGTTTCTCAACTGAGAAATGGGTATCCTCTATTACATCCTTAAGGAGAATGTCTTAACAGTTATAATTTTCTTCCAAAACCACTTCTTTGTCAGAGAAATTGAAACTACAGGGTTTAATGTGTATATTAACTACTATAAACTACATTAATTTCTGCCAAACTGACTATGTTTTGCTTGTGTAGACAGTCTGACATCGAGGTGAAAACATTGTCAGTAGTTTAGTATGGGTGTTCTGTGCATAACATTTTCTACTATTTTCCATGTCTTAAAACGATTTAGTAAGACATTTATTATTACAGCCAGTTTTAAAGGTGTGCAAAACAGACTAAACCAATCAGGATCCCAACGTAAATGTCATCTGTATGTTTTAATTAATTTACTTTTAATTGTCTTTTGTCTGTTTTTTCTGTTCCAAGGAGGATCTTCAATGACATTTAGTGAAAGCAGCTACATTAAATATCGCCTGAGAGAAAGCATTAGAGAAGTGAAGTTCAAACTCAAGTTAAAAACTCTCTCAAGAGAAGGAACAGTAATGCTTGCAAGAGGAAGAGGCCACAGCATTTTAGAGGTATAAAAGAATGGCTTATTTTCATTGTATAGTATAGTAAACATAACATGAATGCTAATAAAACAATAGAGTGGTTTTATGGCAAACTTGGAGCCTAACTAAAACATTTTAAGTCAAACCAACAAAAGGTTTATTTTTCTGCAGCTTATCTTAATGATAACAATTTTTATTTTTTTTTGACCGTTAGATTTCTTAATACTGACTGCCTGTATTCCTTAGATAGTGGGAGGCCGGCTACAGTTCCAATTTGACTGTGGCTGGGGTCTCGCTACAGTTTCGGTGCACAGCGTCCTGGTGAATGATGGAAAATGGCACATGGCAGAACTTGAGGTGAAGGGGAACTATGCCAGGCTGGTCCTGGATCAGCTCCATTCAGCGTCAGGCATCGCGCCCGGTCCCCTCTACTGCCTCAACCTGGGCGACCAGGTGGTCCTGGGTGGACGCTCTCAGCGCCTTGCTTCCAGACTCAGGCGCAGTCTGCCTGTATCAGACAGCCTGCAGGGCTGCCTGGACTCTGTGCTGTTTAATGGACAGAGACTGTCGTTGGACTCAAATGGTCCATTAGGGGTTGCCATTGAGGACATGGTGGGAGTGTCTCCTGGCTGTGTCTTCTTCCCATCTCCAGACTGCTCCAGTAATCCCTGCCTCAACGGAGGGAGCTGCTTAATGAGGCAGAATGGAGGTAGACTGAACCCTGCATACCGTAGATTTATAACAATATTATACCAACAGCATTTGTATTAATATCATTGCAGACTACATTTTTTATATTTATAATTCATATACATTTTATTATTACTGTTAGACTAATAATAAATAATAGTCTGTTAATCACAGATTCCTGAATCTGGTTTAACCCCTATATTAACTGCTTTACTGTATTGCTAAACCACAGGTTATGTCTGTAAATGCAACACTTTCTCTGGGACTCACTGTGAGGTCAAGTTCAGTCCTTGTGACTCCAACCCCTGCCTGTATGGAGGAACCTGCATCCAGAATAACCTGGACTACTACTGTAACTGCAGGGGCCTGTACTCAGGTCAAAGGTACAGCACTGTCAGTGTACAGTGAATTTTTGATTATTAAATCTGACAGAATTACTGTATGTCCAAAACTCTTTTTGTGACTGCAGGTGTCAGATAGGTCCATACTGCAAGGAGAATCCATGCCAGAATGGTGGACAGTGTGTAGACGGTCTTGATGGACCCATCTGTGAGTGTGAGCCGGGATTCAAAGGAGAAAGGTCTTTTTTTTAAATCATCCTTATGAACATATCATAGTACTTTTCCCAAGTATGTCTGACAGAGCATTATTGCATTACAGGTGTATGATCGACGTTGACGAGTGTGTGGACAGGCCTTGCTTTAATGACGGTCATTGTGTCAACACACACGGATCCTTTAACTGTTCCTGTTTGGTGGGATTCAGTGGAAGACTGTGTGAAACGGACACAGAAGTGAGGAACCAACTGATATCTTCATCCTGGAACTCTTGGATTGGACAACTGGTTGCAATGCTGGCCTTCTTGACAGCCATCTTTGTTTTGGCGTTGGTTTTTTTAATAGTGTGGAAAGGAACCTGCAAACCTGACAAGAGTGATAAAGTACTCAATAAGTACAAAGTTGTTGATTCTTACATTCAGAGGTCTAGTGTATACAACCAAGCCCTAAAAGAATGGCACCCGGACACCCCGCCGCAGGTGCCAATACGACCCATCTCTTACGCTCCCAGCATTCCTGGAGAATATCGCAACACCCGAGGCTCTGTGCCTGAGCTCAGCAGCTTCATGCCAGATCCACTCTTTGGTCTTAGGAAGACTGTGGCCGTGTGCAGTGTAGCTCCTAACCTACCACATCGCAAGACATCCCATTCACATTCGGAAAACGATTCCATACAGCAAATGGACTGGGATGAGGAGTATGATGGTTAGTGAAATCTGGACCCTCAGTTGGGGGTCTTTTAATGTGCCCTCAGTAATAAAGCACGTGCTATGCGGCTGGTCATGTGATCTCCACGTGTGGGCTCCGTGTAGATTATCTAAAGATTATTGTTAATTTATTAATACGTAAAATGTTTGCATTTTTAAACAAAAACAAAAAAAAAAATGAATACCCAAGTAGTCAATTGTTCAGTGGTTGGTCTAAGGGGACATTTACACAACACTATTTTTAACTAAAACTAAAGTGTTTTAGCCATTCAGTTAGACAACAACAGGGCTTTATATGTTTTCCAGTCATGCATGACACAATGAAATCTCCCCAACACAACAGAAACACACAGCAACACAAAGAAATTTGATGTAATCGATTTTGATGTAAAATTTATAGCAAAGTGCAAGGCTTTTTTTTAAACAATGGGATTATCACCTCTGTGTGAACTACAAAAACAGACATACGCGAGGGTCCACATACACTGCGCATGACACAGAACAACAAAATGGCGGAGACTGCAGCAACAACATGCGGCCACATTGGTGAGCATTAAGATGGTTATAAGACAGACACAACTTTAGTTTAAAGACATTTTTATGGGTCATAGCTTCTAGAGACAAATAACACAGACATCGCCAACTACTGGACTGGCATGAATATTACAATATTTTTGGTTGTTTTACTCTACCCTTAGTTGTCACCTTTGTTTGCATTATTGCTATTTACTGTTACTTCTTTGTATTCACTCTTCCAGAAAAAGTCCTGGACTTGACTTCTTGTTTAGCAGTTGAGGACGACAGTATTTCCTTTTCAGATGATAATAGAGGTCTGCGGTCCATGAGCTCTCTCCAAGCAGATGTCACGGATGACAACAGTAAGTTGTACTGAAAATTCAACAAATCTGAAACCGTATCATGTGGTTCACAACATCAGGCAAAAATGTGTTATGTTACTTTATTTTAATTTGCAACATATGCATCTTTGCCCTTTCTGTAATGAATTCAGCCCCCGTATGGATTAAATCTGAGCACAGATTCTGAACAGATCCGAGGGGTTTACAGTGTAAGTGTTATGCTGAATGACTGGATTAAATAAAGAAAAGCAAAAAAAGGCCAGAGATTCCTGCTTTTAGAACCCTTTTAGAACTCTTGCTTTTGTAGTTTAATCATATTTACATGCGTCTTTACAGAAAACCTTAGAATCCAATTTAGGCTGTATAAATGTGTTAATCGCTCTATGTTGTGTGTGTTATATTTTTATACTTTAGATTTTTAGCATTGTTTTATGTTTAAAAAAAGTGTATGATCTGATTTAAGTACTGATTTCTTTGTATCTTACTTTTACAAGCCTCCAAAGTGAAACACTCATCTAAAAACATAGATTGACATGGTGAGAAGCAGGTATACTGTAACCTTTATGTCTTAACATTTCTTATCAGTCTAACTCACTTCATGACAGCATGCAGCTGATTGTTTATCAATCAAAACCTAAACTAATTGCACGAACATTCATTTTGCTGTTTTGAATGTATATTTAAAACTTTCCAAATGTGAAAATGCCCTTTTCGTTTTCCTTGACCTGTCAAGAGAGCTTTGGTACCTTGAGAATTACAATGTTTTTTTCTGTGTTTTGTTGTTATTTATCAGACCCTTCTTTCATGCTCCATTGCTTTAGCAAGCTGGGCTACACTGAACAAACTGCGAATTAGACAGGTCCTTGTGAATCGGCTATAACAAGATGCACTGGCATCGATCTCAGGGGCACTTTGATGTTTAATCTTCTATAAGTCTGAGGAGTTATAACAAGCTCTTTCAAACCAGCATGCTCAGATCTTTCACACTTCTAAGATTAATGAGCCTCAGAACTATCAAAGCATGCCGTAGTCTGAAGATACATGTGAGCTTTACTGAAATGTGAATTGTGGAGCTACTTGTGGCTGTGAGAATGTGGATGATGTGATAATATACACTACCATACAAAAGTTTTTATTCAGCGAAGAGTACATTCGGTTTATCTAAAGTGACAACACAAATTATATGATATTTTCATAATTTTGTTTATTATGAAACATTTCTATTTAAAACAAACATTCTTGAACATTCTGTTCAGCAGATCCTGAGAAAAAAGGTTTGATGTTTCCGCAACAAATTGGTAACCAAGTACCAAGTCAACATGGTTTCACGTAATGGCTGCTAAAAACATCATTAGATTATATTATAAGATAAAATATTTTAATATAGAAAACATGCAGCTTTGGTTAGCTATATATATATTGCACAAACAATAAAATATCTGAAACCAAACTTTTCAACAGTAGTGTATAAACATTTTTGGTTTATCTATACTGACTTCTCTAAGATCTATGATAAATGTGCTGGTTTTCTACCTTTAAACAGGCTATTACTGGGATACCTCGGACTGCCTTCAGAATATCTACTCTCCAGGAATCCAAGGTTTTCTCCAGTATGAATTTGTGCAGATGCCCTCCTCCATACACACTGCTCCAGACTACTTTACTGGTAGCGATGACATTGAGAACTTTCTGCCAGTTCCAGCTATCCCTTTTAATACTGATGTGTCAGCAGCTCCACAGTACGACCAGTATAACAGGTCTGAGGTCCACCACATCATCCACCCAACACCAACAGCAAGTCAACATAACATCCATGACTACCCACAGTCCATTCAGACAACCTTCGAGGTACCTCAGGGCCAACATATAGGACCTGCTGAGGTTCATGATTCCTTAGAAAGCCCTGTGTGAGAACCAGGTTAAATTCATCAGACCTGCCAGCCAGTGGTTTCTGACCATGAATAACTTTATAAAACTGTGGCAGGTAGCACTACCAGAGTCTGAGGTGGGTTACAGGCTCTCACTGGAAATCACCAACAGCCACTAATGCAGAACTATCCATCTTTGAATGTTAGGATATGCCACTCATACATTTGCAATTTAGGTGCAGTCTATTTCTCTGAATAAATTAGCTCTGAATAGCGTAACAGTGGACCTGGGGGTTATACTGACACCTAGTGGTATGGATGAAGCATCATGCAAAACATTTTCTCATGCCTCTGGTGCCCTGAAGAGGGGACTCACTTCATGTAGAATAGAACTTAATTTCATTAGTCCACTTTAAACCTGCTACTTAGCTTTGCAACTACACTTCACCTTATTCTCGGGGGATCCTAAAAAGTGTTAGTAGATATTAAGCATCAGTCTACTAATAAGCTTATGACTGCTAGTTGACATTTTTGCAAATGCGTTACAAATTTACATAGAGTTTGTTGAATGTTAGTCAGTACAAATTAAGTTCTTTTAGGTCTCTGATATGATTTACCTTTACACATTTTAAATAGTCCTATGCATTTCTTTTGTATATTTTTATATGCATTGGTCGAACAACATATAGTTCAAGCTCAAACCCATGCCATTGGTTTAGACGCTGTTTACAGTACATTGAAGTATTTAACCTGGAAAAAAACTGACACTGTTGTCATTAAAATGTTATGATCAGTATGGGAATTGTACAGTTGTGAAGTTCACTATGAATTAATGTTGGGTAATCAGAAAGAAATATGAGAAGGAAAATTAAATTTAAAATTCCTAATGTATTTAATTACTGAGGTTTGTAAATGACAAGTGACCAGAAAGGGGCACTATTAAGTGTTGTAAAGCTGTGTTCTTAGATACCCAAGCATACATAATACTTTTTTTATAACTGTAGACAGTTATGTATTGTCTGTTAAATGCCATGTATATTATTCTCTCTTTTGAAATGTTAATGTTCTGTATGTACAAAAATTTAAATATTTTTTAAGAGATAATAGATTATGTTTGGTTGATTGTTTAAAAAAAATTAAGGACTTTGAGTAAGGCATCAGGTTGAGGTGCGGAAAGAATCTCTGTCCATATGGTAAAAAAAAAAAAAAAAAAAAAAAACACCTGAAAGACTACAGGTTTCCTGCCGCTTTAGCTCCTCTAATGCAATCTAACGGTCTCATTAAGGGAGTGTGAAATTTTGCATTTGCAAAGGTTGATGATCCGGAGCTAATAGCAGATGTTCTCAATGGGGTTGTTATGGAAATGACTGGAAGGTCATCTGCTGTCAGGGTCGCCCTTTTATTTCATGGACAAATTAAAAGAGTTTTACTCATTTAGAACTGATAGCATTAAAATGTTAACATTTTTATCTGCTTAAATGTATTAACAATGTACGTGTAATATATTAGAAGGCTAATCAAATAGTGCACAATGGATTACTACAATATCAGCTAAATCAAATTCTATGCTTTATATTTTATATTTGATGAGCACATCAAAACAGGTGTGTCAAGTTTAAAAAAAACGTTGCCCTTTAATGCAGGGACCGGTCTTACGATGCTATACACAAAATTAGACACTAGAGGGCAGTACTCTCAAAGTCAAACAAACGGCATGATTGCCTCTAAACAGTTAGCTTTCATTAGTCATGCAGTTTAATTAGAAGACTTTCAAAACTCAATACAGATTCTTTTTTTTATAATGATCAAATATCTGAACACTTTATTTTGAGAATATTTTAATAAAAATATATTTTCATTTTGGAATTATGAGTGTAAAAGACATAGCCTAATATAACGCCCACAGCAGTGCTCAGAATATACTGAAGAGAAGACAGGTCTACACTAGTGCATGTCTTACAAATTACTGTATGAGAGTGACAGCACTTAAATGCTTTGACAAGTAGTGACAGAGGCCCGAGGCGAGGAACGGGATGCATGTGTGTAACACGGTGTGACAGGTTGACCTTGCCTGATGCAGTCATGTGACTCATGTGGCCCACCCAGTTCCACCCTGAACAACAAATGATTTAAGAGTCTCCATACTACCATGCTAATTTAAAAATACCAATATTATGGCTTATAAAAGGTTCATATTGTGGTTTTGGGAAGTCCATTTATTTTTTTCTCATTTGTTCAACTATTTATTTTTCCAAAGCCCTCCAGTGATTGGTCGATTTAATTTAAAGCAATCTAATATTACATGTTGATGTAAACATAAAAACGGCTTGGGTCTCTTTTTAAAAATGACTCGTTTCAGTGATTCAAAGTCGATGCTTTGTTTTGTGAGACAACTTTATACACAGTGCACTTTCAGATTTAACACTTCTCTCAATAGTAGAGTACAATTTTTCTATTATGGAATCCATAGATGACTTCTGCCAAAATTCACTCCAAATACAATAATCTATCCAACATTGCAATGTGACAGATAAATGTAAAAATGCACGTAATTCTGGATTTTTGAGTGGATAAGATTAATTAAATCAAATTACAATAGCAAAATAACTATTTTGTTTTCAAGAATCTGAACCAATTATTAAAAAATAATCATAAAATAAATGTAGCCAATTTGCTTGAGCGCTAAATAATATTGCACCATGCACTTGTGTAACCCACTGCACATAGAAGAAGAGACTTGCATGCTTATAATAGATGATTGAATTTCAAATGCCAATGGAGGATGGAAATGCTTACATAAACAAGGTGCATGAAAGGGATCTCAAACTGAATTCAGACTATCTACACCCTAAGCAGGACTTTAGTACAATCAATGTCCTCTTTAAATATTTGTCCAAATTTTTAAGAACCGATGTGACAGACTTTTGCCACAGCTTTAAACATATATAAATATGCATACGAGTGATTGTTCAGTTTGGAAAAGCTATTTCATCTGCTAATATTTATTTATTGTATGTGCAGTAGGCATCACATCACGAATTTAATCAACCTTCAAAGTGGAATGAAAAAAAAGCACCATCTATCTACTAACACAACAAGCAGTAAAACACACACACACCCACAACCCACA
>JAUYWG010000048.1:15439585-15453729 GCA_034779775.1 Enteromius afrohamiltoni
TCCCAGCCTTAGGTTTAAGTGTAAACAAATGTTTAAATAGAAATTTATTATTTCATGTTTTTAATGGACAACAGAGCGAATACAAAAAATCAGATTGAATGCAAATACTCACTTTCTTTTATCTATGAGACAATTGGACGTCAGAAAAAGAAAGCTGTGCACCAGAATAACCAGGGTTTTTAAAGGATGTATTGGTGCTTTTCCATAAGTGCCACCTACCGTCAATTAGGAAATCTGCATTAAGCCCGTTTCGCCCACTAATGAAAAATAAGCTATTGTGTTTCAGAAATCTGAACCATTAATATTACATAGAAATTTTCCCAATATTTTGAAGTGCTCAGAAAAACAACACCGAACTTTTCCATTGTGACATATTTCAAAATTCTTGTCAGTTGTTTGAAATAAATGACTTATATTTGTTATATTCTATTGGTTTTGTAACGTTTCCTCCTCGACTCAGTATAGCGCACCATGTTCTTTGATTAGTGCATTAAATTAACCCAGTAATTGTCCCATTAGCCTCCTGCGATGTGTGCTTCATTATGTGTCTCACTAGTGAGAGGACCTCCCATGGCCCGTTGTAAAGACCACTGACCCAGTGTGAATATTCAATTAGCAATCATTCCACCACATATCCAAAGTTACAGTTACTCAGAAAACACGCATACACTCACGGCCAAATGAGCACGCACACATTCGCTCATCATTGTTCTTCTGTGGTGAAACAAAGTGGTTCCTCTCCTCCCCATTGTGGTCTATCTGATTTATTTAAGCTACTCAACCTCAAAGACTCTATCTGCAGTGGCACCACTGTCTGTTTAGATTATTCAGACCAACCATTCCCTGCTGTTAGGTAATCCTCATTTAAACACAGCCAGTTGTACCTACATCATACAACTACAAATTAAACTCCACCTGAACGCTATTGATATGCTGGACTATATGCGTTTTATAACTTGGGACCAGCTGTAGCTATATTTCAAGGTAAAGGTAATCAATTTGCTCGTTTCCCTCGAATCAAAACCATGACCTTTGTGTTGTGAGCATCATTCACTCTCCATCCTCCACACATGTGCTTGATTCCCTTTTTACATTTCTCAGCATCTCGGACATTGTAACAACCCGTCTTCTCTGTGCGGCTCTCATCTCTAACTACTGTTCTTTAGCTGCTCTGACGTCGCTTATGAGCCCAAGGCGATCTTATTAGATGAAGTTCACTGTTCATTCAAGAGGAACTCTTCTCTACCAATTATTCACAGAGGTTGTGTGAGTGGAAGAAGGGCCCTTTCAGCAGGCTCGAGTACTGAACATGGGTGGAACCAGGACAGAATCCTTCTAGACAATGAAGTGATTACGAACAGTAATTTTAAACAACGAACAGAAATCACGAACAGAATTTTAAACAACAGCATATTGGTCTTGCTCAAAGTGTATTGTTTATAGTAATGCCACTGATGATTTAAAAACTTGTTCAGGTTTAACTGAAAATTAGGCAATTTTCAAAAATTGCGCTTTGTAATTTGATTTGAGCTCTAAAAAGAAAATTTCCCCATTCTAAATCGGTTTGTAATGCAATTTATACCTAAAACTAACTGTCACTTTAAATGACAAGACCACTGTGCATATAAAAACATATTGAACTAATTATACTAGCTGTCTGATTCCTAAAGATGACCTTTTTTGAAGGGTCACATACCCTTGTTTTACGTTACAGTGTTGGCGTCATGCTGCATTGCCACGTGGGAAACTTCCTAATGTTTTGCTTTATTGCCATGAAGCTTTATTTATTCTTGAGGAGTTCATGTGCTCACTCCTGCCTGACTTGGCCCTCGGCCTGCCCTTGGGCTGGTTTCGATGCCTTAATGAATGGCCAATTGCCGACACTCTGTACTGATGCTGCGTTCAGTTACAGAATGACTCACTTTTGAAAATCCACTCTTGGCTTGTGCGCTGTTAAACACAGCCAGAAATGCCCGGTCCACCACTTTGTCAGTCAAATGTCAGTCAGTGTGAATGGTCTGTAGCCACAATACAATATTTATGCAGAGCTGTGTAGATTACTTACAAATTGAAGTCCGTTACTGTCACGCTGGTGTAAGGTACACAAAGGTAGAGAAGCGCTGGAGCAATTTAACTTATTATACGAAAAACAAAGATCAGTTTACATGCAGCATACGTTGACGAGAACGGACAAGAACTGAAGGACAGAAACCAACTTATAAAGGGAAGACAACCACTGATAACGAACGAGACACACCTGAACAGAATCACTAACTAAACAGAACTAGGTCACAGGGAATAACCAAAGAGCACATGGGGAAATGACAACAATGAACCTTCAAACACGTAACAGTTGCTGATTCAAAATACATGACAGGAATTGTAGTTAGTAACTTAATCCATTACAGTACACATTTTAGGTAATAAAATCTTACTTTAAAAAAATGACATTTTTATTTATTACTTTTTTTCTTATTTTATTAAGATTACGATTTATCACATTGATTTGCATAAGATATTCTTGAAAAGGTTGAATTATTAATCATTTATTGATACTGTGTGAATAATATGTAATCATTTAATTAAAAGAAAAGTACTGTTGTCTGGTTATTTAAAAATGTAATTTAATTGAATTTCCAGTACTTTTTTTATTCTAATAAAAATTCTAATTTTTAGAATTGATTACATAATCCAGATGACATGTAATCAGTTACTACCAAATTCTTTATGTAATGTATATACTTTAGAATTTTTTCTACTGATTTTATTTGCTGTTTTAAATGTTTAAATGTTTTATATACTGTTTGTCTTATTTGATTACTTAACAGTTCAAGTTAAGTTCATGGAGCTCAGCAAAAGCATGTTGCTATATATTGGTTACACTTATGACAATTTGTTCAATTCCGAAGGGAACACATTGACTTAAAATAAGTGACAAAAATTGTAGTTAGTAACTTAATCAATACATTACCCTAAAATGCAATTGAGTGAAAGTTGCTTTGGATAAAAGCCAAGTAAGTTTTATTTTTTAAAAGCATAAAAAAGTATTACAGACCAAATCCAATGGACCAATCACTCAATCTGTTTGAATAACACTGTATATTAGATCATAATTAATCACTGTAGTTTGTTTGTCTTTGCCTCCCACATTTCACTGAGAGATTTATTCATCCGTTTCACAAATTCCAAAACCCAAGTCTTTTTTTAGCCGTCTTTTTTTAGATTATTTTTCACATATTACATATGATTGTATACTGTTCTACTAGAGAGACATATTTGTATGTAATGTTTACCCCGAATGAACATAATTTACATAGAAATATGCTTTAATGCAGTCAACATCAGCGTACTAATACTCAGCGTGCTGCTTTTTGCTATGAATTGGTTTGTTCAGTAGTTTTTGTGCAAGGCCAGACTTTGACCTGTTATTTGGATTTGACTGTGGCAGATGACTTGATATTTTAAATGTCATATCTCCCCCTGATTGAGCTCCATAATGGTCTCATTATCTGTACAGATGACATGAGGAAGGATATTCATGAATAAATGCTGTTGCTGTGGCTCTGTAATTTTAGTTGTGGGATAAATTAATTTCAGTTAGTTTTTCTTGTCAGTTACGTTTACTTATTTTCCATATTTCAGAAAATTGAACTGTGCTTATTATCACTCAATATGGTCTGTAAACAAATTTGAGCTAAATAGGGCCTGCTAGATGCGCTCTCCTGCAAGTCTTTTACACTCTTTATTTAAAGTAAGCAGAAGGACATGAGTGATGAGTTATATTTGACAAGACTCCAGTATCATTCGAAACAGCTCTCCAGGATCCCAAAGAAATAAAATATTGATTTAAGCATAATATCTCTGCGAACTCGAGGGTAGTTTTGAGCCTCTCTCTAGTGCTGTATTTACACTCAGTAGGGGTGACAAAACGATATTAAAGTTTATTTTGCAAAGGCTGCAATTAAAATATGCGATACCCAGTATTAACTAATTAGAAGCCGGTATTCAGATTTTGACTATCAGTGTGATATGATATTTGCTTTAATATCTGGTTGCTTAGATGTGGACAGGCTTCATTAAAGGGATATTGAATAAATATAACAGATACCTATGGGAGCAAAGATCTTTTGGTTTAAGCCAAGAAATAACCAACATTCCTTGCCCTTTTTAAATGAGTGCTGTATTTTTCTTTCAGTAAGTCGAGCTAAGATAAAGAGCAACAGCATGGCAATGTTCGTAATAAGCTTGACTCTTCAAAAATAAAAAACCCAGTATGAGAAATATAATAATTATTTAATATTTGTATGTGCCCTTGATTTATGATTTATGAATTTCTTAATATACTACAGTAGTATGCTCCTTATTTTCCAATTTGTTGCACTACTTAAATGTATGTCTCCAAACCATATGGACTCATTTGTTTTTGTGTTCCCAGTACAAGATCCCAGCACTGTTCAATTTTCAGTGACTTCAGTTTGATTCAAGGATAGCACATTTTTCTAGTACACAGTGCATAGATTTAATTCAATTAATTTAAAAATCATATTTATCATCCAGTTCCTCACTGAATAAAAGAAACCTTGGCATCTAGATTTTCAAATGTTCAAAGTCCCTATTGTACTCACGGCCTTATGACAAGTGTTAAAGTGCTTCTATTATAAATTATTAAAGGTTCATATTTTGGTTTTGAGAGTCCTAAACAATAGGTTGACAAGCCTGCAAGGGGAAAAAAACTTCATATAATATTCATTTATTTTTATTTTATTTGTTCAATGACACCCAAACCATTTTCCATACTGGAAAAAAAAACAGCATGGTGGTTAGGTATGTTTTGATGCTGGGATGCTGGTTTAAACTGGTCCTTTGTTGGTTTATGTTGATTTATGCTGGTCCTTTGCTGGTTTATGCTGGTCTATGCTGGTCACGCACGCTGACAAAGGACCATCATAAACCAGCATAAACCATCATAGGACCAGATTAAACCAGCATAAACCAGCAAAGGACCAGATTAAACCAGCATAGGACCAGATTAAACCAGCATAAACCAGCAAAGGACCAGATTAACCAGCATAAACCAGCAAAGGACCAGATTGAACCAGCATCCCAGCATCAAAACATAAGTAACCAGCATATGCTGTTTTTTTTCAGAAGGGCGATTCGTTTAACGATGAATTTTTCCAAACCCCTTAGATAATTGGTCGATTTCATTTTAAAGGAGTGTTTGTGACCTTTGAATGCTTTAACAGCGGCACCTAGTGGCAAGAAATGTATTTGTATTTGGATTCAGAACAAAAAAAGACCAACAAGTGGATGGGCAATATGCTAATGTTTCATGTGGACATCAACATTCAATGATTCAGGGTTGACTCTTTGTTTTGAGAGACAAAATGCAGCAAAATGACGCCATAACATCGCTGATTGACTGATGTCACCACACGAACGCTGCACTTGTGACTATACTGAGCTGTGAGGTCAAAGGCAGCAGACAGGAACTATACCAATTAATTTCACGCTTTTAAGAGCCCAACAAAAACCACCCAGGCTCTGGCAAAAGACCTAGCATAATAAACTGAAATATTGAATGTGTGGCTGTTTTCGAATGGCTGTCGTTGGAGAAAGATGCCTTTTAGATCCAGATGGTGTAGTTACAGCATCCACCGGCAGAATCTAACGGCTTAAATTCATTTAATCTTAATGACATCTAGCCGCTGTGATAGCAAACATGCTCTACCACATTTCCTCCTGAACAAGTTGTGTGTAACCATTTAGTCCTCATTACCATCTCCAACTACTATAAATACACTCACCTCTACATCCTGTAGGCCTGTCTAGCACAGATGTCCGTCTGCACTTAAACAAGAGTAAATTGTTTATCTTCTGTGGTCTTTTTTGAGTGTTTTATTAAACAAACCTTAAACGTACCTTGGTGCACATTTTAGCAAGACAAGAAATACGGAGTACAGAGATGTACTTGAGAGGTCAGGAGCTCTGGTTTGAATCCTGTGTAACTACGGTACAACAAAACAGATTAAAATCTGAGTAAAAGAAAGTTACAACTGACATGATAGCATCAACAAATGTTTTACATTTGTTAACACTATCTGGTTTAGGGTTGAATTTGGTGTAGGGCATATTTCCAACATGATAGAGCATTAACAGTCCATGTAACAGTCCATGGACATTTAAATTCTGAACTGCCACAATACATACCTATATCAACGTAAAAAAAATGTGCCAGGGTTCACGTATCGAACCTGTGTTTTAGCGCCTCTCAGTGGACCTTTCTCCTTAATACCGCAGTGAAATGTGTAGTAACGTACGTGAAAACGGTATTGCACAAAAAGTGCACAGAGGTATGTATTTTTATGAGACCAAGGGTGCGTTTCCCTAAGGCACAGTTAGCCTACTATGGTCGCAAGTTCCATCATTAAGAGCATAGTTCAACGATTCGGTGTTTCCCGAAAGCATAGTTCAAACGAACATTCGCAGTCAACGTCACAAACGTATGTGGTTTGAACTACAGCACTGGACCTGTGGTTAGAAGCATAGTTTCTTGTTAGTAATATGATCTTGGGCACAAGAAGTAAACTAACATGCATTACTATCTTTATCTTCCATTCTATCTAAATATAAAAAGCAATTTAATTATGTATTTTTGCACGTCCATTCTAAAGGCTGTTTTTTATAAGTGTGCATGTGCAAAAAAGGCTAAGAGAAGCCCGGAGTATGATGTATGAGGGAACCTGCGATGATTCAAAGATCAAATAAAGCAAAATGACAGTGAACAAAAATAATAAATTAGTCAATATGTGTCATGTTCAATACAGCGACATCTTGGAGATCTCTAATCAGTTTAATAGCAGAAGGTATATCTTCACGACAAGCGTGTGACGTCATTAACAACGGCCCTATGTTGTTGAACTAACGTAGTTCAAACGACGGAGATGTGACCGTGTTCAGGAAACAGTCGTGTGTAGCTAGTTCGTTTTCAAAACAATACATCGTACTATGGTGGTTTATCAACGAGTTACATCGTTGTTCAGGAAAGTCACCCCAGGTTGGTTGATACATTGACACATGATTATTAACATCATTATGAACAGAAAGTAAATATATATATATATATATATATTTATTGGAGTTTGGAAGTATTTGTAACATTAGTAATGTCTTTGCTGTAATGGCGCAGTGGTGTGAGTGAAGAGAAGCTGATGTGCGGACCTAAATCATATACAGATTTTATTAAAGCAAACCAAAAACCTAGGAACACGGGAAATCCAGTACAAAAACAATAGTGTAACAGTTTACTATCGACATGAAACCTAGGCTAAAAGAACTGACAAAGGAATGCTAGATCAAAGAGCTACATATACAAAAGAAAAAGGAAACTAAATAGAAACATGTGAGTGTAGTTGCTAACCAGGGTCAAACACAGGAAGAAAACAAAGGAAGTAATGAAGCAACGAAAATATAATACAAACTAAGAGTCTTTAGAAACACAAGCTAAACATAACAAGTCACTTTTAATCAATTTGATGTGTACTTGCTTAATAAAATATTGAATTCTTAAAAAAAACTTACGAACCCCAGACTTTAGAATGGTAGTATATGGTAATCATTTTCATGATCAAAAACGTTCAAATCAAGAAATGATACTATGGATGACATTTTTTTGCTTTCATGCTATAGATCAAACTGTACGACGTGGTGATCATCATCAAGGGCATGGCTTTGATTCCCAGGGAAATGTTCAAATGTAAAATGCTTTGAATGAAAGCTTTCGCCAAGTGCATGACAGTGTAAAAAATAAATCTTGCACATCACATATCATATAGATCATATAAATCATATAGCACATATTAGAAAGAACGAAAAGAGCAGCCACATAAACAATTGGATGTAGACGACTTAACAGAGTGAGAAATCCCCCTGGCTCTCAAAGGATCCTGTGAATCTGGCCGTGAATTTCTCTCACTGTATGTGTGGTGGTGTGGAAAAATCATAACCAAAGGTTTGCCCTGCAGCATATATGCCATTAGTGGCACAAATAAGCTCTCTAGGGAGAGGTGGCATGTTTGTAAGGGCTTTTACTCTTTGCCTCCTATACACTGTAAGACACACTGATCAGTGCGGCGTTTAGAAGGGAAGTGCGAAATTTCAATGTTTTTGGACATTTTATCCTTTTACGTCAGGAGTACGATTTTATTATGATCAGCTTCGATATTTGATATTGTGGTCTCTGTCCAAACAAATGGAAAGAAATATACAGTATATGTGCTAGAACTAGATGTGAAATTATTATGAATATATAATGACATCACATTGACAGTTTTGTTGTACTGGTTCTAGTAGTTTGATTGCGTTCTAGTAGGTTTTGAGTTCTAGTAGTACAAACAGCATAAAGAACTTATGGGAATATAAACTTAAACTTGTTGCAGTTGTGCACTCAAAATAATGATGCCTCGCATGAAGTCTATAGCCGCAGATGACTTCTGCAGTGAGATTTGAGGTCCATGCTACAGGGCCCCTGCTGGGCTTTCCAGATCTCTGTTCATATTTTCCCTCGCTCTGCTAATCTTCCTCAGTTCAAATGGAACTTTAGGAACACAACAGTTGAAAATAGAGGAGCTGCTGAGATGTCACAGGAATAATTTACTGAGTCACTGTTCTGGAACGATCTTCTGCTCTGGTGATTCCTCTTAACATTGAGCTAAATTTGCTAAATCATGAATGTATTTATTTGGCAATCCTTCAGGATTACAAGATTTGCACAGCATGTTCCGTATATGAGATAAAAATGCCAGTACACGAGTGCAATGTTCCACATCTGATCTGCATTTTGAGAAAGTTAGGCTTATTCGCATTCTGAATATTTTACCTTTTCTTTCTGTGAGAGCCTAAAGGAAATCAGTACAGAATGAGCATAGGAAATATTCCAGACCATTTAAAATGTTATTCCTTGCAATAGAACTAACAACTAACAAAGACGAGGTACAAAGATGTTTGTCTAATCATGTCCCTTGGTCCGAGGGCTACCATTGGAGAGTGATTTGCAGGGAGGGTGGGATCTTATGCTTTCAAAGTTAGCTTGCTATTGCTAGCCTCTCCCAACTCACTTTTAAAAAGACTTACTTATGTGATTATTTGATAACATATTTTTTTTTTGGCAAGTTCTAAAATATATGTATTTTTATTTAGTTATTTATTTTTTATTTTTTCTAACACAAAGTCAAAAGCCTATAAACATTTAAAATAACAAGGTCATATAAATTTACATAAATTTATGTATTACGTATATACAAACTTTAGATGATTGCCTTAAAAAAAGTCCAAGGGTTAGTTTAGCTGAAAACTCCACAACTACTCCATTGCAACTACAAAAAAAAAATGAAGATGTGCATAGATGACAAGATTTGACCCTATTTGAGAGAATTAATCATATTTATTTCAAGTGGTATAAATCTTTTTTAAATATGCATGAAGCACAAATAAGTAAAGGAAAAAAAACAAACCATAGAAAAGCAGCGATTTGCTACAGCCTGGTTTGAAAGTGTCTCTTCCAGCATGGGGCCCAAAAATTGTAAAAGGTCCTTATTGGAGAGTGAAGTATCATATGACAATAACAGATGCAACCCCAAATCCTTTTAATAGTCAAAGCAGCTGACAGACTTAGGAAAGATATGATTTAATTAGATGCAATAAAGGTCATGCTGCAAAAGCATACTGCCATCCATTCTGAAAAGGACAGGAGAAATAATGCACCTAAACTTTGTTTTTGGAAAATATCATACGCAAAACGTAATGCAAATCTCATCTGATGGCTTCAAGGAACCTGACAAGCCATCAGCAAAATGGTAAATTTTATGAAACCACTTCATTTCCCCTCCATTAAAAGAGTCGCTACAGTATTGTATTTGGCCTAATGTTATTCAATAACCTAATAAATTGCATTCTGGAAATTGTAATAAGCTGTTTTGCTTGAAGGTTTTCCCATTGCAACAGTGTCGCTGTGTGGCTATAATTGCTCTATTTGCATTCATCGTTCTTCCCCTGTTTTTGTTTTGCAGGGAACATATTTGTAGTGAGCCTAGCAGTCGCTGACCTGGTGGTAGCCGTCTACCCTTATCCACTTGTGCTGGTCTCCATTTTCCATAATGGATGGAATCTGGGATTCGTCCACTGCCAGATCAGTGGATTCCTGATGGGACTGAGCGTGATTGGATCTATATTTAACATCACTGGCATTGCCATCAATCGCTACTGCTATATCTGTCACAGCCTCAAGTATGACAAGCTATACAGCGACAAGAACTCGCTTTGCTACATCCTTCTCATCTGGATACTGACCGTGGTCGCTATAGTGCCAAACTTTTACGTCGGCTCTCTGAAGTATGACTCCAGGGTCTACTCGTGTACATTTGCACAGTCGGCCAGCTCGGCATATACCATTGCCGTCGTCTTCTTCCACTTCATTCTTCCAATCATGATTGTGACGTACTGCTACCTGCGGATCTGGATCTTGGTGATCCAGGTGAGGAGACGCGTAAAACCCGAGTTCCGGCCCAAACTCACGCCACACGACGTAAGGAACTTCGTCACCATGTTTGTGGTGTTCGTTCTTTTTGCCGTCTGCTGGGCCCCTCTCAATTTCATCGGCCTGGCGGTCGCTATAGACCCCGCGCGGGTTGCGCCTCTCATCCCGGAGTGGTTTTTTGTATCCAGTTATTTTATGGCCTATTTCAATAGTTGCCTTAATGCAATAGTCTACGGACTGCTGAATCAGAACTTCAGACGAGAGTACAAAAAAATTATTGTCTCACTCTGTACAGCAAAGATGTTCTTCCCAGAGAGTTCAAATGATGCTGCGGATCGCATCAAAAGCAAGCCATCTCCTTTAATGACAAACAACAACCAAGTCAAAGTTGATTCGGTATGATAACAAAGGACACTGTGAAAAAAACTGTGCTTTCAGAACCAACTATTTATAACCGGAATACAGGTGTATGTTTTTCTTGTACCTGTTGCTTTTACAACAAGGTGCAATGCAGATATCTTGCTTGGTCTCAGTGTTTACAAGTTCATAATGTTAGTCTTTTATATACAGCAGGTCCATGCATTTTTTTTCAGGATATCATAAAATGATACTCTGCTCTGATTGATCAGGTGGCCCAGTCAGTTGTGATTCAAATGTGTTACCCCGTGACCTGTAGCTGTCATGGATAACGGATTTGAATTACTAACGACTCGTGTAGGCTGTTAAGAGTCAATTCTTTATTTTGGGAAACAATAACTTAAATTTTTTACACACTGCCTGAAGATCGATATTGGAAATGGCATAATAGAGGCACTTTAAAACTGGGTTCATGTAAATGTAGACAAGCTCTTAAAGGAATAGATCACCCAAAGATGTAGTTTGTAGTTTGGTAAGATTTTCTGCAGAAGACAATGGAAGAAACGCGGTAAATTTTTTGTGGAAGAACTGTTTTCTGTCCATATAATGAAAATCAGTGGGCTCCAAAACATCACTGGCTTTTATTGTATGTGCCAATAAATGAAATAAGCATTTTAGAAATATTATTCGGAGCAACATGAGTAAATGATGGCACGATTTTCATTTTTGGGTCAGCTTTCCCTTTGAACGATATATGTATAAACAATAAATGTGAACAAAATGGCAAATTCAAAAAATAAGATTTCAGACATTTATGTTCTTCTTAACTTTCTGTTACAACACTTATTATTTATTTATTCATCAGACTGCATTGCTATACTACTGCAATGGAGTGCATTTAATGATAAGCAATTGGTGCTGTCAAATTATTAATCGCATTCAAAATTCAAGTTTTTTTTTACATAATATGTGCGTGTGTACTGCGTATATTTATTATGCGTATATACACACATTCATGTATATATTTAAGAAAAAGATTTTACGTTTATATATTAAATATTTATATATAGGATATGGAATATGAATATAAATATATACATGTAAATACTATTCAAAATATATACTGTATGTGTGTGTCTTTTTATATACACACAAGCAAATCTACACAGTACACATTCATATATATATTATTAAACAAAAACTTTTTATTGTATTCATTGCAATTAATAGTTTGACAGCACTACACACAATATAAGTCTAATTTTAAACAACGTATGCTTAATTCAGGATAATTGGTCCACATTTCCCAATCATTTTGATGAATGACTTTGTAAAAAGTGACCCAATTTACCTGAATTCAGCCCCTACATATTCTGGCATACAGTAAATCAAGTTCAATGTACTACTATAAATCACTTTTATAATGTCAAATGCTCAACACAGTACCTTTACTTTCTTGTTTACAACATAAAAACATATTTGCTTGTCTATCCTTGAGCTTTTCAATGTTAATAAACTCTGCTGAATAAACTGAGATGAAAAAAGATGTATGCATGCTTAAAAGCTATGGAAGACGAGAAATAAGTACACGGCTTTCTAGTCTTTTACTGTTATTTTCTTTGAATGTTGCTTGGGATTGTAGGTTCATTAAAAGCAACATTAAACGGTGTTGGGGAGGCAGCGATGCTACTAACTTTAATTACATTGTAGAGAATCGCGACAGCTCAGCTGTGTTAAGAGCCAATATATAATCAAAATCATTTCATTGGCGTGTTTTATGTTATTGAAATTTCTGTATTTATTAGGACAAGGAAGCAATGGCAGAGGAGAAAAGGAAGTTCAGGACTCAAATTCAGGTTGCACAAAAAATAATAGGTCAGAGTGCTGCCCACAAGGCTCTGGGCCTTTTTTTTTGGCAATAACTCGTGTTAAGCTAATGCCATGCAAGTCCCGCAGGGTTCTGGATAATGTTGATCAAATAGGCAATCAAAAAATGAAAAAAAGGATACCATCTGAAAATACATACAAAGACAGCTTTATTATGTCTTGTTTGAAGCTTGTGTAACTACAGTATGTTTTGCTTCACTCTGAAGGTATTTTAAATTGATAACCTAAGATTTAAAGTGGCTTCGTCAACACTGACATTAAGACAGTTATGATCTCATGAATATGTGCCATCATATTAATAGATTATCAAGACATTCAAAGATGAACTAACTAAGCGCGATTTCAGTGTTATCCTAACATGTCGCAGGAATAATAAAACCTCAGTGTTTGTGTTGGACAGTCTCCATGAAAACAGAACATCCATTCATTTTCAAAACAATCCTGGTGCTCTTAATACACAATGATGTGCATCCTGTTTGCTGCTATTCGAGCTTTCCAAATTCCAGCACACCACATAATATGCTTTGACAAGTCACATATTTATATTTTTTTTCCCAAACTAGGAACACTTATCATGCACATTCGCATACATAAGCCTGTCAGAATGTGATTCATCCAGTTCTTTCCACGCATGGAGTTTGAGCAGAATCATGTGGTGCTATTTAAGAGCAAACCATAGACGGTTCGCATTGACCTGCTTCCGTGCCCACGGATGGTTATTTCTGGACATTCGTCAAAAAAGTGTATTTTAAACGGTGAAAGCTTAAGTAATTACGCATGTCTCTGCACGGGCCTGATGAGGGATCGGATGCCTTTGAGAACCCCCACCCCCTCTTTTCCCGAGCGACTCAAATCCATGTCTCTTCCCCTACTCTTCATCTTAATGAACTTGAACAGATTAAATAAGATCTTAAAGGATGAACCATAGAGTAGCCACCCCCATCTACTGAGGATTTATATATTTATTATTTTGGATTACATTACGATGACATATTTTAATCTCAGGCTTTAATTCTCAGAGGAGGGATTGAAGAGGTGATGAGACAGTCTCCACCTCCACACCAGAGTGAATAGAAGCTTGATTAAATCATTTCCACAATACACTGCCAAAATAAAGGAACCATACTCGTAAAATACAGTTGACGGTCATTTTTACAACACACCGTGCCGGAAAGGAAATGTGAGGTGGCATACGTTGAGTTTATTATAAACTGAACTAAATCATTCTCATGTCTTTTTTTTCTAACTCTTTTGTTAGCTAAACTAAAAAGGTGCATCAGATACTGTAGTAACATTTAAATAGATGATTTGAAACTGAATCAAAATTATTTAATATGTTTGAATCAATCTGACTGGTTAAGGTTAT
>JAUYWG010000048.1:15456346-15473347 GCA_034779775.1 Enteromius afrohamiltoni
TTGAGTGAGCTCTCAGTCCGATGGGGCAAGGCTCTCCCTGGTATAAATAGGCCAGGGAGATGGCTTCTACCACCCAAGGAGCCAACCTCTGTTTGGTGACCGCAGTCCCTTTCTGCTGGCCACCGAAGAAGATAAAGAGCTGCTGAACATTTGGGTAATAAATTACATCAAAACAAAGTTCCATTGAAAAGCACACTGCAACTGCAAACACATTACTTTTTTATTTTTTGTTTCAAAGAAACAATGGTTGTATTCATGCAATGAAGTGTAAACAATCATTGAGAGCTCTGTCTCCACACCTCTTAATTTCACCATGCTTTGCAGATTTCAAAAACATACAAATATTTGTCTAGTATCTCTTTGCGCTGTAGAGGAGCGGGCACAGCAGGTGAAAACACACTATATTGGGCCAAGAACACACAAATCTTATCATATAAATATTGCAATGTTCTACTAAATTTTCAACTCTGACCTAAAACACAATCCTGGATGTGAATAGTGTTTTTCAGTAAGTTAACACCATCCAAATGAAATATTTAATATCTTCACACAGTCTGTTTCTTGTCATGTGAACTGGAGCACATATAAGTCATTGTGGTTAACAGAGACAGAGGCAGTCATCTCTATAATGCCATCTGCCGATGCTAACAGAACGGCTGGGAAATTCTTTACAATGGCCACGTAGAAGCCAAAGGTCCAGCAGATGCTCATCTGACCTCAAACTGAGATGATTCGATTGAACATTCTGAGAAGAACAACTGGATATTCTCAGAACAACAAGGTTCTAGCGGGCAGATGTTAATAACCTTTAATCGAGTTGCTTTAGAAGTAAATCTGACATTTGCTTCATGAAATGATCTTCAATAAAGTATAGACGTTCAAGCAAAATGTTATCCATTTTGTGTGCAACACTTAGTAAATCAGTGATGTAGAAATGTATGAAATAATAGCAATATCACTTGAAAAATCTTTTCTTTTACAGTCTTGTGTTATATTATCTGATCATGTGTGTGATATTTGAGTTAAAGTATACAATGATGCAGAGCTATCAAACTCTATTCTATATTCAAAAGCTAAAGTGTTATACTGTATGTAGTCTTCTTAAACCAGACCTTACATTATTAAGAAACAGAAGCAGTCATATTATATTTATCACTGTATATTTTTAGATCTGCACACAATGTGTCTGCTTGGCAATTTAATCAGACCAAACTGGAGAAATATGCTCTTAGCTGAAAGACTTAACAAATATACACAGTGGGCCCAAAACATATTTGGACACCTGTTCCATACATCTGTCCTTGCGTTAGAAGCAAATGCACTAACTACATTTCTAATCCTTGTTTGTCTGAACATATTTTTTTTGAAGAAGTATGCTTTTTTCAAGTTGACACATGACACATGAAACTTCAAATGAACTGAAAAACCGATTTAGCCTTCCAGACTCTGAATTGCTTAAACAATGAAACCTCAAGTGTAGCTACAAGACAACAGCTCCTGCAACTGATTACAACATCTAAATTATTTCATTAGGTTATTCATTCATCAGGTGGTGTTAATCCTTTGACCAAACCCTGTTTCATAAGCATGAAAACTGGTAAGTTTAGAATTATTTTCCTCCAGTCCATTTATGACAGTTTGATGTTTTAAAAATGGCAGCGGCCATTTGCACTAAGAGTAAATAGCAATAAGATGTTATTTGCACTAATTGAAAATAGCATATTTTCTTAGTGATAGAGGCTATTTACACTAAGTGCAAACAGCGATGGATACTATTTACGTTGTGTAGCCTGATATTTTAGATGCAAAGTAAAGATGGCTCCTGAACGTAGTGTTTACTTGTAAACTGTATTGTAAACTGTTTTATAATTTCCTTATTTTTTATTAAATGCAAATGCTTTTCTTATATGATCTGAAATTTGAAAAGGGACAAAAAATTTACCAAAATGTGGATTTAAACCTGGGTCGAAGAGGAATGTCTCGCTGTAGACTGCAACATCCAGGGGGCGTGGATGGATACAGATCCAACCACTCCCTCTTTAATATACCTAAACCTACCCCTAATCCCTAAACCCACCCATCTCCACCCCTAAACCTACCATTTTCCAACTCCTAAATGTGTACCCAACAACGCCCCCTGGATGTTGTGGTATGCAACGAGCCCTATTTGGTCGATTGAGTTCAAAGAAATATGAATGAAGATGTGCTGCGCTAATCATATCATATCAATTGTTTGCGCCTCCCAGCAGAGCACACACGGGCATGCTTGCGCGTTCGCTGCTTCAAAGTTTTAAATTCTTCAACTTTTGCCACTGCGCTCTGTGACGATTACCTGCATGGCTAATATAAACGGGGCATCCAAATAAAGCTAGTTTTGGAAACTCCACCTATTTCTCTTTGACTAGCATAGCTCAATCCATAGTATCTCAAGGGCTGCAATGAACCCAGCAGCAAACGCAATGGAAGCCACATCCTGTGTGAAAGGGCCATAACTGAAGTCTGCTGACTGAATGCTGACTAGTCCAATCACAAGTGCATGTGTCTACTCAAATGGTCAGAAACAGACTCCATGAGGTTGGTATGAGGATCCAACATCCACAGGTGGGTCTTACAGCCCAACACCATGCAGGATGTTTGGCATTTTCCAGAGAACACAAAGACTGGCAAATTCTCTACTGGCACCTTGTGCTATTCACAGATAAAGGCAGAGTCTGTAGACGCCGTGGAGAACATTCTGCTTCCTGCAACATCCTCCAGCATGACCGATTTGGCAGTGGGTCAGTAATGGTGTGGGCTGGCATTTCTTCGGAGGGCTGCACAGCCCTCGTGCTCACTAGAGGTTTTGCCATTAGGTACCAAGTTGAGATCCTCAGACCCCTTGTGAGACCATATGCCGGTCCGGTTGGCCTTGGGTTCCTCCGAAATGCAAGAAAATTCAGGGGCATGGCCAAGCATTATAGGGAGGTCATACAGGCATGTGGAGACCACACACACTACTGAGCCTAATTTTGACTTGTTTTAAAGACATTACATTAGATGTAAAAAAAACTTAGAGTGTGACTACAAATCCAGACCACCATGGGTTAATACATTTGATTTCCATTGATCATTTTTATGTATATATTGGTTTAATTGGCATAAACAATACCGTCACAAGTAAGAGTGCTGCCGATATGTTATTATATGCTGCTGATATGATAACATATGCTTAAGTTATAAAAAAAAAATTATTTAAAGCATTAAGTAACTTACATTTTAGACACAATCCTCTTGTTATTTGAGGTTTGCCAAACAAGATATATCCAAACAAAGGCATTTCAAAACAAATTGGTTGTACTAATTTAGACAACCTGGATCTGTATTTAAGCAAATAGATTTGAATAAATGTTTCAGGATGTGCTGGATGACACACAGTATGCAGCACAAATGCAGTATATTTATGCATTGTATACAGAGCCGGCACCAGCCGAGCACTGAAGAGAGGGGGTATGAAATTCAAAGAGGGGGCGATTATATTAATGCAAATATAACACTCCCAAGTAAGAAAAAAACAACAGCTAAATAACCTTGAGATTGAACACACAAAATAACAACATATTTACTACAAACTTCTTCTCAATAAATGTCCAACCAATATTTATATCAGTTGCTCCCGCTCTGTATCTTTGTCATGGTTACCTTCTCCTGCAGAACATTCATGGTCACAAATTGAAAAGAAAACCAATTTGATTAGTTTGTTTGTTCTTGAATTCCTCTTGGGGATCAATATAGTATCTATAATCTATCTATCTATATATCTAACGTAGAATAGAGCAAAGCATCTTGGGAATGAGGAATGCATTTATCCAATGAACTGATTGCAGGTCAAGTCTATTTAAAATAAATAAATTATGGGTATTTCTTTAGAGTTTACTTATTTTGTGTTATTTAAGTAGGACAGTTGGGTTTTTGTATTAATGATGTTATGTGTGTTTATGTTCAGGTTAGTTTGGGTGGGTTTGGTTCATTTGCAGCCCTGTTATAAAAAAGTATAACTGTTACCGAGAGAGATATGTAGGAAAGTGACTTATTATTAAAATAGGAGTAGCAAACGTAGTCAGAACTTTTCCGGTGAATATGAGTGCTCCACTCCACTCCATTGTGATCAATCTTTTTAAAACACGATAAACATCATAAATCACAATTCAATCTTGCCTATCAGATTCACTTTATTTAAATATTGCTATTTTAGCTTATTATTCAATATAGGATGACAATACACTTCTCAAATGTGATTTCTAAATAGTACATTTAATCATTAAAATCCACTTTAACATTAATGGTGCTCTGAGGGGGCGGGATGGTACCCCCCCTCCGTGGCGCCGGCCCTGATTGTATGTTCAAAGAAATAGATTAAAACTGCATAAAAACCTGATCAAGGAAATGTACAGTCTATCTGCAGTGCAAACCTAGAACAAGGAAACTAACTGGTCGCTTATGAACAGTTAATTCATTATGTGTTTCGATCAAGGTTGCCTTGTCTGCAACAAAAAAACAACAACAACAACAACAAAACTTGCCCAATGGCCAATCAAAAATACCCCAAATCTAGCAGAATGACCCTAGCCCATACCAAAACTCAAAATATGCCACTTCCATACCTAAATTGCATAATCATTTATAATCTGTTTTCATGGAAAAGCTCAAAAGGGCTTCCTACCAGTTCCCCTTCCTCACATAACGTCTAGACCAGCGGTTTTATCACTTGTAGGATGTAAATGCAAGCATTTTGTTTAAATATAAATAGCAAGACACCCAACCTTTAACCCACATAAATAAATGCTGCAGCAATAAAGGAAGCCCAGTTCTGCTTGAAAACCATGCCAAGTTTTTCTTGTTATTTACAGTACTGAGCAAGAGGCCACTAGTATTTTCTTCAACTGCCAGTGTTTTAGTAAGTAATATCAATAACATTTTGCAATTAATTGTAATAATCTATTGAGATTTAGAATAAATAGGAAATAGTCAGAAAAGGTTCTCTTATGACTTTTCCCCAATCATAACTGTAAATAATTCAGAAATTAAGGACAATGTGGCAAAACAGGGGGTTGTTTAAGCAAAGGTGGGTGAGAAAAACAGAAAAAATAACAGGCAGCAGCTAAGAATAAAACGTGATACCTGGCGGTCGGCTGGCATATTCCCAGCTGGAAGAAGAGACATTTATGTGAAGTCAGCATGCATTAACCTCGCTAACCATCATGAGTTCTATGCCAACAAGCATTCATATTTAACATAAACATCAAGATACAGCCTTTCCTAGCACCACTCGGTCTTTTGGTCTTGAGCAATGTCATGGTATACAAAAAAATAATACATACATTTTCCTTTCCTATGATCTTGTTTCACATCATAAGTAACACTATACCTGCTCAATCCCAACATAACTGTATCATCATAACTGCTAAACCCCTTCTACCAGTAGTAATTGAAACCAGATAAACAGCACAGATCTCACTTTTGTCCTTGACTTTTAACTTGAATGTGTCACACTCGAATCTACATGAAGATCCAGTGCAGCTGTACAGCAGTCAGTCTGGTCTGATCTGCATGATATTATGCTTGCACACTCATTAGTCCTTTGACTTGTTCTGCTTAAACTGTCAGTTCTGCGTACATATCAAGTACATTTCACCACAAATTGGATGTCATAACAGTTTTGATATCAAATTACTTACTAACAGACTGAATGATTAAATTAATTTTTTAGTGCATCTGGATGAGGAATTGCATTATGCAAACGCAATTCAGATTTTAGGGTGTGTTTGTGTTTTATGAATCAAATCAGGTGGCCACTAATAGTCCAAAAATCCTCAAATAAAATATAAAAGAGAGCTTTTATCAGTGACAACTTTTAATCATTTCATTTCTTTCCTTGCTTTGCAAAGGAACGGTACAAAATGAGTTTTACTAAAAAATACTACCACTGAAAGCAGGATTGTTATCTCTGTGTATGACTAAACAGTTATTGTTTTAGGCTTTTTGCAGACCAGAATAAATGGTTTTACAGAGAAACCCTGAACAACACAAAAGGCAGGGGTTAATTAATATTCAAATAAAGCATATTGACAGATTTTCTCTCACTAGCATAACACACAAGTGTTATTTATAGGGCTGGGCCAGAGAATGCTTCCACATGACACACGAGGCTCACATATTTCCAAAGAAAGCGAGCCGTATAATCAGTCGGAGAGAATGAGATGTCAGTAGTGACAAACTGCTTCTTGAATTAATAGGGACTTTAAATATGCACCATTTAGTGCCATTCAAAAAATCTTTTTTGAACACAAGGGGGTGATAAAGAAAGGAAATTATTAATATTCCAGCTTATAGGGCTTATTTATCAATGACAAAATGTCAGAATGACAAAATGCATACAGTATGTGTTCATATCCCTTTTCCCAGCGAGCATTGCTACTGGTGATACACGTTCACTATGAATAGTTGGACAACCTTTTTGGAGCGTTAACAGACGTGTTAACCTCCATGTCCCAGGGACACGGGTGTGAAGTTTCAAAGGAATCTGACGCGTGGCCAGCAGCCACGTGACAGGCCATAGACCTTTGCTCCCAGTCAAAAAGATAATACGACCCTGCATAGCGCATAATGCAATTCATGAATTAATTATTACATTATTACATGATTCTTTCTATGAGGAATGTGAAAATAATCACTTTACGCTCTTTTGCGGCACATATTTACATTTAAACAAAACAGATTTTATAATCAGGTTTGAGTAAAGAGCAACTTTGAAAGCACTGTAAATTTATGTTAAAGTGCCCCTATTATACCATTTTAAAGGTTGCTAATAGTGCTTTATGAGTCTCTTAAAACAGGTTTACATGTATGCTAGGTTAAAAGATTTTTAAAAGATTTAATTTTACCCCATTTCTAAATGATTCGTAAACGACTCGTTTGAAGCAGTTCGAAGAATCAGTCTGTCTAAACCCCGCCTTCCCGTGAGCCCTCACTGTTGTGATTGGTCAGATGCAGCAGTCCTTTATGATTGGTCCACAGTGGTCCACAGAGCATGTACCAAAACTATATACGTAAGTTAGCCGGTTACCATGACATGTGCAGGGATGTTACACAACATAACGTACACAAATACGTATTTTGAAAATACAATCATCAATTATTAATCATACTTACAGGTAGAAGTTCAGAGGAGCAAGCCGGTCCAAATAAACTGGGCACTGACCAATCTTTTAAAACCAAGTGTTTGGTGAATGTTGAACTGGAAAAGCAGTCATCAGTAAAATGAGGCGAACACAACAAGAAATTGTACTGCTAAAGTGTTGTTGAAAAAATGAATGTTAACCGCTAATTCTTTGTAGTTTCATCTTTCGAAGGGCATATAAAACAAATTTACTCTCCCAGGATAGCTAAAAATAGCCACATGGAAATTGTACTGCTTGTTCAGTGCTTTGCTACAATCTGTATTGTTAAAAGCGCTATATAAATAAAAGTGACTTGACTTGACTTGTGGGCAGGGCAAGTTGTTCATGACATAGAATTTGGGCAAACATTATGCAAATATGTTACTTTGTGACGTGGATCCGTAACAGAGAAAGATTAGAATTGCTGACGACTTGTACTTGTGCGAATGTGAGCCGACTTTTTTTTTGGATAGATAAAAACTTAATTTATCGTGCACTGTTGGCGTCGCAACTTTGCAGATAGTTTATGTTCACATACAGCTACATGACACACTGCATGAAAGATCATATTAGAAATAAGGGAAATCAGAGAATCATTAATATGCTCAAATGTTTTAATGTGATTAAAATTTTAAATTTATAAATATAAATACATCATATAATAACAAATGTTCTGATCTAGAAATTATAGATGAAAACTTTTCGTAATGTGTTCAATAATATTTTTTTCACTTCTGCCACATTTTAACCAAATTCCAACACAACAGAAAAATATTGTTTATTTATTATTATTATTATTTTCTTTTTGGATAAAAACTAGTGGAAATGCATTATAAGAAACAGGCATAATTTCAATAAAATGTAAATGAATAATTTTCACATATAGTACATAAATAAAAAAAAATATATATATAACTGAAAAAAAAATGCTTTTTCAAAGTAGGTTACTGAAGTACTATCTACAAATATATAATATAATATAGATATATATTTAATCTTTTATATATATATATATATATATATCTTTACTTAAATAAATCTATTTTTATTTCAAGTTCCTTGCCATTTCTTTGTAATTGTTTGTGACAATTATTAGCAATTTCTCAAAGAAAACCAGCATCTCACGACCAATTTGTACGTATTTGTATGAGGTGGAAAATTTGTGCTAATTCGTACAAATCAAATCAAATTTTAATTTTGATTCAACCTCACTTGTACGATTTTGTACGATTTGTCCAAACTGGTCCATGCCATTTTTTACCATCAATGTAAGACATTTAACAAAAAATGAATAGGAAAGGCATGAGATACTTTTAATATGACCTTCACGTTATACAAGAAAAATCCACAGTAAGTTAAAACCACATAAATTCACAAAACTCCTAAAGGACATAAACACACTCGAAGTTGAAGAAACACCCAATTATGAACAAATCTCTCTCATGAAAAAAAGAGATTACCAGGTGCATCTTCTCCCGCTTTGAAGATACCGTGGTTATGATTCAGTACTGGACCCATGAATGGATTTTAATTATGATTTCATAAAGTACCTGAATGATATTAAACACCACAAGCCGAGGAAGCTAAATGGACAGCCTCCCTCTTTCATCAATCATTGAACAGCACATGCCATGTGGTTGACCCCAAGAGATCATTCTCTGCCGGGCAATAATGAGCCAAGCCGCCAATGTATTCACCTAAGTAGGGCAGAGACGGTCCGTAACAAGAGAACTCCTGTCTGCTACTCCCAAGATCCTTCACTTTCCTCTATTCTCATCTACCTCACAAAATCTGCAATTGAGTTTTTCGATCTTTCTGTTTAGCCTGTGCCTTCCTTCACCTTCTTCCAACCACAGTGATTCAATGGGAGTCTGACAAGACAGGCGACAGGTAGCGCAACCAAAAATGATTACAATGCAGACTAACAAAGTAATTGTCAGGCGCTTAAAGAATGTAATGGGAGAATCATTTTGGGTACTGATGGTTACAGCTAGTCTCAACCAGCCCAAATGAGAACAATGGTTAAAATGTATACGAGGACTTTTCTAGCTGTTCCAGTGTAAAACATTCAGCACAGTGCGTGTGTGTACTGTATGTGCAAGGTTGCAGGTTCAGAGCGAGTGCAGTGAATCGTGGCTTAAAGCTTGCTATGTTCACCCATGCACGCTGATTGAGCCAGCTTACTGACCTCCCACTGTTATCCGGCCTCTGGGGCCTGCAACAAATAACAAGACGTTTTCTTCCAGAACAATCTGTATGAAAAACATCATTGCTTTGTGTTTGATTAGCAAGACTTCATGTCTGACAGGTTTAATACAGTCTATCTTCACAAAAGTTTTGTACTCCACATAGGTAATTGTTAACAAAAACTGCAGATGCTTGGGGATGTTTAAATTCCCAGCTTATTCTGTTCCTGGGTGTGAATGTTCAAGTAAAAAAGACTTGCTTTCAATGCTTTTAAAAGGCAACACAGAGTGAGGAATGTAAAGCAATAATTTATATATAATTAATTTTTTGTCATACTTTGCTCACTGTCGTAGTGTCTTCTCATCATACAGGTTGTATGCTGATTAATATCCAGGTGTACCTGATCACAGCGCGATTTAGTTTTTCGCTGAGGAACCGAGCCGGTGTACACGGCCCCCTAGCGGTGCTACAGATTCATGGCGACGGGACGTGACATCTCTGTTCCCTTCTTCAGGGAACGAGGGTTACAATACATAACGGAAATGTTCCCTTTCAGTCGGTCACTCACGAATAGGAATCCCTATGGAAAACGCCATGGAAGCTGCCCCTTCCAGCGTCATGTGGGAGTCTCCCAAACCCCCAGTGTTTGGTCTCTAGGCCGGGACTCAAACCACAGGATACCAGCAGCTGCACTACCTAAGTAACTGGACATCTGGGACATCTGAGAAGACGTGCAGAGTCTGCCTTCCCGTAGGAGGTCCTAAGACAAATAGAATATCATGATTTTTTAATGCATATGGAATATTGGAGGTAATTGAACCTCGGAGTGCGGGTGACAGGAGGCGCACTCCGAGGAGTGTTCCTGACTGTCACCGTAATGCTAGCCCCTCTCGCCCTGGAACTGGAAGCTCCGCGGACACTGCCAGCGCTCAAGGTAGTGGAGGGTGGTCCACAGCTCTGCGATGGTCATCTTACCGCAAGGGGAACATGACTCCACAAACGCTGCCTTAGTGTGCTCGATGCCCAGGCACGTAAGGCAGTGTCTGTGACCATCCACCGGCGCCAGGTAACGGCCGCACCCAAGAACGGGTGGTGGGACATCCTTAAAAGGACGCTTCTTTACAAAGACGTACCACCCTTAAGCCTGTCTCTTTAGGCTTTGCTCTTTTAGTAAAGGCTGAAGCGCACAGGGGAGATGGACGCTCAGATCACAAAAGCCGGTAGTGCAATGCAGATGTGTCCGCCACTCGACTGGAACCACCGCCACTGCAATTTACAGCACAAGCATATACATGCTGAACAAAAGTGATGCAAGAACTGAGCCTTGTGGTACTCTTTGTGCTGTCCTATACTCACACACTATCAAATACAATATAAAATATTCTTTGATTTTTCTTTCATTGGTGTTTCATTGGTTCATCTCTTTAAGCTCAGACGTTCTACATAATAACCCATAATGAACCTATCACAAAGCACATAATGTTAAACATAAAAGTCTTATAATCAGGTCTCATTTATATCAAAATCTCACACCTCGCTGGATCATTAATATTCTGGACTGCGTTGATGTTTTTTTATTGTGAATGAGCAGCAAAACCCATTGAAAGCACAGTCGAGTCACGTTTTCCCTAATAGTTTGTGAAAGCCCTGGAGTATCAGTCAGCCGCGTCTGCTTCCTCCTGGTTCACGTGCATCCTTAACCTGCCACAATTGATTGCCTTTCATCCAAGGAAGCATGTATTGCCATTCACTCACGCTTTACGGGGGAGTCGAGGCAGTGCAGAGTTGCTAAAGGCAAAAGACAAACCATGTAACAATTCATGTAAATGTATAAATATATGAGTGCAGAAGCTCTAAAAATAGACTTGTTTTTCCCTGCAAAACCCATTCATTTGAGACAGGCTCCTTTCACTGGGGAGAATCTGTTTACAGAGGCACTTCCCATCTCATAAGAGAATACTACACATTTGGTAGGAATGTGTAATGCATATTTATTATTTATCACTATGGTCTAATTTTCTTCTATTTAAGAAGTAAGTGATATTAAAACCCCAGATTTATATGGTGGACATCATTTCAACTAACACCAAGACATTCTGAAAACACAAAATCACAAAAAAATTGTGATTTGCTGATTACATATAAATGTTTGCCATTTTGTAAAATAGACAATGAAATGAAATAGCACATTAGTTTTGTACTATGACCAATCAAACTGCCAGTGATGTTATGATAACAGCTCCTTTATCTTCTCTTTAGGGATATCAAATGGGTTCAGTAGAACTGACAAATATTTTATTATAGATAAACTGGATTTTGTGAGTAAAATAGGAAGGTTTGTGGTTGCCCTCAAAAGAAAAAAAGCCATAGAGATTTGATGTGCTATGGTTATAGACGTCAGCATGATGATCAAGGAATGTGACGTGAAGCGAAAGCTGAATGCCTGATGCCACGTGGAGCGATTCTAGGCTGATTCCTATACAATACACCTATAACAGGATCTAGAAAATGAACACAATATTCTTGTCAAGGAGACAGATGAGGTCCATCTGGTGAGGAAGAGCAATCCAGTTCTCTTCCAAGTCATGATACATGGTGTCACAGCCTCAGTGGTCCTGATACCAGCTTGAGAATGGGCCCTTTCCAGCTCCAGGTGACTGACTGTGCCATCAAGGAGAATATGAATGTGATGCAAGATGTAATCATGATTTATGACTAGAATTCAGGATAAACTGTAAGCTGAATTAGTCATGTCATGTTTGTGGTGCAGACTGGTTGATTTGTATTCTTGAATATATAGATGAAATCACAAATGGTGGAAAGATTTACCATAAAAAAACGCAAGTTAAGTAATATTTAGTTTTTTTCCTCCTTAATATTTTAAACTAAAAGACATTGCATTGCAACAAAACCGACTGAATATTTTGCATCAGAATGTTAAAAAATAAAATATTTACACTTAAAAAAAAAAAAAAAGTTTATTTAAAGATACATTTAATTTAATGATATGATGATTAAAACAAAATCAGTGTATTGTAAACATTTCTCATTATAATAATTATTATTAATCTAATGTATTTTTTATTATTGTTATTATTATTATTATTATTAATTTAGTTACAATTATTATGAAGTGGAAATACAAAACTACATCCAATTGTGCAAAGTCGGAGTAATTAGAAAGTATAAGTTACACATAAAAACACCAGTATTCCCTTAAAACGGTTGATGTGAATAAGAAGCTTTTGATAAACCGAGGAGCTGCACCAGTCAAACCATATGAAAAGCTCTGCATATCACTGGCCAATACGCGAGGGTGGCACAAAAGATGCCTTTACTCTAAAAGAAGCACATGAAAGCATGTTTGCAGTTTGTCCTTGACGTGCCCCTGAGACCAGCTATGGTTTAAAAAGAGAACACAGCAGAAGATTTATAAGTACCTGACAGTTTACAGTAGAGTATAATGTCAAAACAGGAACATTTCATAAACATTCCGCTCATTCTCTTCATGGATGTACATTTTGCCACTAGCTCCTGTCAGTGCTCAAAAACACATAATCAGAGCTGTTTTTATTTTACTTCTGGATGCCACCCATGTCTTAGTTGGACATTTCTTTGCGTACATAGTACCATTTACACGTTTGGGGTTGGGGTTGGCCTAACAAAGTTCCAGGTACTATCGGTGATGTTAGTGGCTAAACACATATGAAAACTTATCTCTTTTATAAACTGCATTTACCTGAAGACTTTGCCTATGGCGTTTTCTGCTTCTATCAGCATCGATGACATGTAGCACTGCCAGTTAACTTTCCATTCTTTCAAACACTTGACGTATATGTTGACATTCCACGTCCATTATTGTGAAACCCACGAGACACAACAAAAACACAGCTTCGATCACAGTGTCCTCCGTCCTGTCCTGTTGTTTAAGTTGTTATTGTCAGTACACAATGCGTTCCACCTGCACAATCTGTTCTGCGCATGCATATAATTATGTAGTAGAAAATGTCACAGTTTCGCTACTATACTATTGGTATCATGCATTTGATGAAACACTTGACAACCAGGTTGCACAACTGGAGGCATATTCTGTAGACTACATTGTGTTTTTCATTTAACAGTTCACCGCAGGTCTATTTTGATGTTTTTTACTGTAGCTTACGCTATGCCCCTTTACGATTCATTGCTGTATGGCATTAGGCCTACTTAACTTGCCGTGTTTCGATCTGAGGTCAGTAGTATTGTCAAAGACGGTTCATGTCTAAATTATGAAAATATTCCCTGGAGTGTATCGCAGGCCAGTAAAAATCAGATAAATTCAGCCTTGATAAACATAAAAAAAGAATAAATAAAAAGAATAAATAATTCCATGCCATCTAAGCTCATGTCTTCATGTGGCTCATGTCATGACATTCATGCTGTGTTTGTATTTTATTTCATTTTATTGTAAAACAATTGATGAATTTATATCAGTGCAATAAATGAACACACTTGAAATGAGCTTCCTTCAGCTATAATAAAGGGACCTTATTGCTTATTTTAAAAGGAAAAGATGTTTCATTGTGGTTTCTTGAAACTTGAATTCTTTGACCATAACAGGACACAGCACATTATTTTGCTAGCATTTAGTCTTCTGTAAATGTCTTGCAGTCTGTAATATAATGCCTATCTCTGTTGAATGCAATAAAAGATCAAAGTAGGTATTTTGGGCCTTGCAAAATTCATCTCAAAGCAAAAGCAATTATTTCGGTCCACTTTACTTGCTCAGCATAAATGTGTCTAATCAAATGCAGTCACACACTTCACAATTACTAAGGGTCAATGCCTATCGTTAATGTCCCTGGGTGCATTTTTTTGGTACTATAACCAGTCAGCGGCATGCACATCAGAAGGGTCTAATAAGCATTTACTTCTCTCATCTTCTCTCAGTTTGGAAAGTACTTCTAGCACTAACAGGATTAGAGAAAAAATTTCATTGCCCAGGCACAAGTGAAAGCCTTGAGGTGCCTAACGCTGTTTGCCTGTGATCGCCAATATGCCCTCAGGGAATTAGTACTGCAGCTGGATGGGCGTTCATTACATCAATAATATTGATAAGGGAAACAGGCATTTTTAAGCCTTGAAGGTATGCAGGAAAGCGATCAATCATAGTTTTTGAGGAGGAAGCGAGCGTGGACATTATGTTTAGGACATGAGGCATTCATATTTTCTCATCCTCTCCAGACTTTGGTTCAGCTGAAGTCTAGGAGTAACTCTGGAATGTCACTGTATTGATTTGACACAACCATGTGACTTTTGAATGCTCGTAGAGTTGTGTAAAGCATTTGCAACTTTTAAAAGCCAAAAAAAAAAAACAGTTTAGTAAATTGCTCTATTAAACTTTATGAGGTAAAACAAAAATCCCCAGCCCAACTGTTATCTTCTTTCTGTAAAGATTGACATTTTATTGACTTTAATTTGGATGCCATTGACTGGGACAGAACCAGAAAATGAAAATATATAAAAAATTCATAAACGTAATTATGTACCTTACTGAACGTTTCTTTGCAGTTTCTAAGTGAAATGCCCAGAAAGTGGCACTAAAACACACGTTTAATGTGTGACTGTCCCACGTTTTTATTACGTTGGTACAGGTACATATTGCAGCGTTTTTTTATGCTGCTTGAGGTACATTCAGAATTCACCCATTCAGAACTCAGATATCCAGTTAGTGTCTGGAAGATTAAGGTGTTCACAAATGCAAAAGTTATGTAAAAACAATTTTAATGTCCTTATGCAGGTTTAAGCTGTCTCTGTCTGATACGACTGACACAGAAAAGCTCCAGTATGAACACGGTGGTAGTTTCACAGTATTCATACTGGAACTTTTCTGTGTCAGTCGTATCAGACAGAGACATGAAGCATTTCTTACATGTGAATTTCAAGAAATGAACTATATCGATAAGATACGGATATAAGTGAAGAAAACACAGCCTTCTGGCTGACTGTAGAACATAAGTTTTTTGTAGCCACAACCTACTGGGCGAAGGAGACCACTTAGAAAGTGCACGGATCCCGTGGGAATGGCACAGCAATCCGACACCAGCTGGCCTCCCGCTACCTGCTTGTCTGTTTTAAGACACGGGAGGACACAGCCTCTACGCGAAGGTCATAGTGTTGGGGGTTGCCCATCCTGCAGTCTTACCAGAGAGGCGCTGTGAGCCAACGCATAGGTGGAGGCAACACTCCTTGTGGAGTGGGCTCTCAGACCTAAGGGGCACGGCTCTCCCTGGTATAAATAAGACAGGGAGATGGCACCAACCACCCAATGGGCCAAGCTCTGATAGGAGACAGCATTCCCTTTCTGCTGACCTTTCTGCTGAAGAGCTACTGAGAGCGTCAGTCAAGGTAGAGGTGCAATGCACGTACTGGACACAGCAACTCCAAGGCCGGGTCTGCCTCCTCCTGGGGAAGAGCTTGCAGGTTCACTACCTGGTGTAGTAGGAACCTTGGCACATAACCGGCGGGGTCTCAGGATAACGTGAGAATCAGCCGGGCCGAACTCTAGGCCGCAGGCCCTGTAAGGCGACAGAAAGGTCCCAAGAGGGCACCGGAGGCGGTCTCGGGGGATTAACCCGATGCGCACCTCTGAGGAACCTTACTATGAGTTGGTGCTTCCCGAGGGATGCACCCGCCACTGCATAGTGGTATGCTGCTATGGCAGTAACATACATTTTGAGAGTCAAAGGGGCCAGCCTGCACTCTAACTTCTCCTGCAGGAAGGAAATGTGAAAAGCATGCAGCGATTTCAGCTGCCTCTTACTCCACAGGAGCAGATGGCGTTCAAGTTGTGACATGCGGCAGAAGCGTAGACCACCTTGTTGATTGATGTACACAGCGTCTGCTGTGTTGTCCGTGCGGACCAGCACATGCCTGTGGCGCAGCATCAGTTGAAAGCAACGCAGGGCCAGAAGCACGGCTAACAAATCCAGGCAATTGATATGCCAAAGCAGTCGAACGCCTGTCCAGGGACCCGAGGCTACTTGCCCATTGCATATGGCACCCCATCCTGTGGAGGAGGTGTTGACCACGACATGCCTGGACACGTTCTAGGGACTAGAGAGCATGAACTCGGCAGGAAGTCTTTTTTGGATTGGAATGGATTTCTCCATTCTTTTCTCCTTACAGACTCGAAAAATGGCATTCACTGCAGCGAGGCTCCAAAGCGAAAAGCTGCAAGTGCATTAAATCCGTGCCCTCTTATACTCACGTAGTGATGAGGTGCACCTGGATGTAAATAAATGCACACCAATATTCATTGGCCTTTTCTTATTACTCAAAGGCGATTGGTCTCTCATGCGAGTTCCCAAATGTAACATCGGAGTGACTTGACTGCAGTGATTTGTATACATAGGCACGTTTTTCAGTTTTGCAGAAATGTTTGAAGACACATACTTATTTCCAATGAGCCTAGATTGAATAAAAGTGTAGAGAAAGAGTGCAGCAAAAATGAAGGACTTGCTCTGGAATTTAATTTAAAGAAATACATTATGTCTGGAAATGTTTACTTATTTAACACTCATAATATTGAATGAATTGGGACTGCACCAGATTTAACTGTATATACTTAATGTTAATA
>JAUYWG010000048.1:15473447-15490707 GCA_034779775.1 Enteromius afrohamiltoni
GTTTACTTATTTAACACTCATAATATTGAATGAATTGGGACTGCACCAGATTTAACTGTATATACTTAATGTTAATATTGTACTTGTTGCTTAAAACAAAATAAATAGTTAATGGGGAAAAAAATAGTTACTTCCATGAAATCCTACATAAAATATACATACCACACATTTAATAAAATAATTAATTAAAATATTTAGCATATTTAGCAGTTTATTTACTCAACCAGACATCCACATTCTCTCTACAATAATATAAGATCTAATTTAATTGTTTTTACTTTCCTTGTTTGTTATTCTTGTGTCCGTCCTGCATTGCTGTTGTGGTCTGGAAGATTTCCTGCTTCTCATACTTTCAGTAGATCATCCTCATTCCCTCAGACAGTAGTAAAATGCTCTCAAGATCCAAACCTATTATCCCATAATGCACCTAAAATCATCTTCCTCCCTCAGGCCTCGTCCTCCACCACAGCTCTAATTCCATGCTGACTTTGGCAGATGCAGCACCTCGCAGTAATGAGTGAAGGAAGCCAAGCCAAATAAGACACACTTTTAATAATTTTGGCTGAGGATTAAAGCGTATTTATGTTCTATTAACTGGTTGTTCCACCCACAGTGAGATAAAGAGTGGGCTGAACTGAAAAAACAACAGCATTGTAATAGACTTTAAAGGATAGCTTGTCATGTAATGTTGTAAAACCATTCACTACCACAAATACTAGTAGAAATCAGGGAGATTACCTTTAGCTCCATTGCACAGAAAATACATCAATATTTGGCAACCGAGACATTACAGTGCAGCAAAATCACTTTTTATTTGAACATCTCTACTTTTTTATATAAAGTATATAGAACTTTTTAAATGTTTCTCATCAGTAAAACACGATCGTGAATACCATCATGCAATTGTAATTATCCTTTTACAGGACTCTAGGGTCCATAACCGTATCAGTGGGTTTAACTAGGAAGTTTTTTCCCACTTTGCTCTAGAGTCTGAATCTCTATAAAAGCATAGAGACAGAAGAAGTCAACTGTGTACAGTCCTGTCACAGGCAAATGCAACCTATATTTTCAGCTTAAAGCCATTTTGACTTCCGCTGTAGATTTATGCTGCCTAAATGTTGTGACTCCCATGCACATATTTGCATTATTACATTGAGACAGATGTGTAGCTGCATATGAACTTTCTCAAAACTTTCACAAAATAATTACTCTAAAGAGCTGTTTACACTTGATCTGACTCAAACAAATGCACTTTTCTGTCTCACTTTAATTTAGTTGACTGCTTTTTCGAATGTATTTTTCTGCAAACTTCAGCGCAAAGTCATATGTGCTGCCTTCAATTAATTTAAATAAATAAATATTGTGTATTTCTATAGTTCATGAATATGTCAATCTAATTTGCTACCTCATATAGAGTGTAGTTATTTTTAGGATGAAGTGACCTAGTTCCTACCTGTATAATATACTTTGACAATGAACTTCTAAAAATGACTTCACCCTCACCCGGGCAGCCTGGCCCTTGCTCCTGAGTTATGCTGAAAAAAAACCCAAAAACATTTCCAGGTAGTGTGCCGCAGTTCACAGTTATAACTTCCTCGTGGACTCCAAATGATTGCAATAACTGATTTATTCACTGGATATGAATCAAAAAGAACTTTAAGTTGCTTAACCATCTGCTTGCCTCTGCTAAAGCGTTTGTCATGAGTTCTGCTGTTAAACCCTCAGATGAGATTAATGCAAAGGGGTGTTGGAAATCTGATGCTGTGAGATATCATTTCACGCTTTGAGGAATGTTGCAGGTTCACATAACTAAAGGATTTAAGTGCAAGATCCCTGTTTTTCATCGTTAAGTCGCTCCATTTGCTCTGCATCTGCGGTGGTGTACTGCACCAGGACTGAGATGAATCCACATGTTCCCAACGTGAAAAACCTTTGCAGAATACAAACGGATGAACTGAGGTAATATGTGAGGAAATGTGCAAAGTGATGGTCACCACGTGCACTTACACTAATCTAACCTGTCCCAGGCAACACAGGTGATATAGCTAATATATTACATACTGTATTACAAACAAGCTATTTGTCGACCAAGGTTAGAGTCAGGGGTTATGTATCTATAAAGTGTAGGATATAAGGATTCTAGCATATAAGGAGAGATACGCATTCTATGACTACTGAATGACTTCATAGGAACAACTGTGTCAGAGATTTAAATGTGTCAAAAAATGGCCATAGACCCAGGGCTCTGTCAGAAGTAGAGCCAATATTTAACAAATACATTAATTATGGATTAAATCCTCATATATTGTACTACATTGTGTCGTAAGGAGTATTTTGACTGATTGAACTTAATCGTTGTTTTTTTATTTTTTTCAATTAAAGGAATAATATATATAAATATATCTAGGGCCGAAATCGGCGTTAACGTGATGCGTTAACGTGAGACTCTTACCGCGTGATAATTTTTTTTTGCTGTTAATCTATTCACAAAGTTGTTTTGGGAGCTGGGTCTATACTACACAAGCTATGATGACTTTCACCTTGATAATTTAGCGCAGATGTATAACTAGCTGAATTGCACTGTAGCCCTATTCAGACGGGACTAGTTTTCTAAACCACTGTACGTGTGAGCTTCGATTCTTATCACCTGTCGTCTGTGACTTTCATGTACCATTTCGGACAGGACTAACACCTCCGTGTGTTTGTTGCAGAGGTTAAGAGGGTCTGTTTTGTACATCTGGGCGTCACCGAGCTCACAAGCTGTGAATGCATGCATTCCTATAGTAATTTAAAATTGATTACAATTAACGTTAGTATAATCACAAATACCATGGTGAAGCTAAATGGCTAGTATAGTAAACCATGTTATTGTGTGGTTACTTAGTTCAACTATTATGATTTTTATTTGTAGTAAACACATGTTTAATTTTGATAATTAAAACATGTAACCGAGTGAAGAAATGAACGTGAGTAATCTTACCTGATACTGATATTACAATAGCCAGTCTTAACAGTTTACGTGATCTGATTTGTATTTATTTATTTATTTATTTTATATATCAAAATATATTAATTGTGCATGTAGTAAGAGGATCTACGGCATATCACTTTGGCTAAAACATACAAGGAAACGCGTTGTGAAAAAGAATATCACAGACATCACATTTGGACTACATAATTATCACAGAGGTTGTGAGAGAAAAACACAGACATGGCAGATTCAAAGTGCAGAGTTCCTTTAAAGATTTTAAAAAAATAAATTCTATTTTAATTTTAATTTAACTGTATATCATCTCATTTTCATTACAGCTGTTAACCAAATTAATAAATACATTGGCATGTGTACAAATCTTGATTTGAGATGAAATGCAAGATTAGTTATAACATCACACAATTTGGTTGAGGTAAACATGGTTTCAATTTTAAGACATGCATGAACTCATACATTTTAAGTTGAAACAACACATTGCTAATTATTGTAATGTTGCCATTTATTTTTACAGTGAGATGGATACAACATTGACATGGATAAGTAAATAAGGAAATAAGGAAAAATCAGAATAGCATGACTGACCACTTAAAAAATATTCCAAAGAGCACTATAGTATTTATTTATTTATTTATTTTTGCTAATATGGTGGCTGATGTTAACAGAGATGACATGGCAGCTGCATCTCATCCTATACATGCTGCGTTGAGCTCACTGTGCCTCCTGGTAAGGTTATGTACATGACATTTACAGTACTTGGAAAAAACATACACATAATCTAGATCAATGACAAAATGAAGGGCAGAAGACAAATTTCTGTGTTAACCTATAGGTCACCCCACTTGGGATGAACCATGTAACCTTTATGTCACCCCCCATACTTTGTCTCCCATCTAGGCTGCATTAGAGGAGTTGCTGAGTTCATAAATTGCATTACCTGGAAGGGTTAGGTCAGCAAGGAACATTTTACTGAAGAGAAAGTAAAAAAACTAGGGCCTAAACAGGTGGTACAGATTCGCAAAGTGCACAGATCTCAAGGGTGCATGACTGCTCGTTTAATAGCCTGTTCCAGACTCGCCTTTTAGCACCTTGCACTTTTTCATTTGGATTTAGGGATCACCAGTAATCTCAGGCTGGACTTTAAGCTCCGCGTTAGACTGCAGAGAGTGCGTATACACTTTTAAGTTCTTAAAATTAAGCAATTTTTCCACAAAATGAAGAGGTGAGCTTGTGTACTTCTTGACAAGACTGCCTGAATTACTTACAGAAGGCACTTTAGGGTGATCAAAGGTGTGTTTAGAACTGAGAAAATACTGTCACCATTTAAGAGCTTCAGTAAAGCACTAAAATCCACAATTATAAATTCAAACGGATAAAAAACAATTCTAATATTTGACATAAGCATCTCTGAATGTTTAAATTCCAGCTCTGAATATGTTACCAGCTAGTGCAAGTGAACTTTTAAATACAAGGATTAATGATATGTTTGGCTGATTTATTTTCCAGACTGTTAGAAGCATTTGCTAGATGGGATTCTAGACGCTGTTTCGGGATTATGCAACAAGGCAGGTCAGTGAAGAGCTCATATGACAAACTCTTTACAGTAGTGTCGTGCAAAGAAGAGGAAAGAGGGAAAAAAAGAGCAGCTGTACACGTGTATATCACTCAATTAGCATGTGCGCTGTGACCTCCTGTACATTCGCCCAAGGGACAAGTCACAGAATTCCACTGTATATATATCTTGCTCTCTTTCCCTCCCCCCTTTCTCTCTCTCTCTCTCTCCTGAGATTTCAACTTTTATCTCTAGATACATCGTTAGTGGGCACAAACATCTTTGTGCACAGACATCTCCAATACAGTGTGAGGAGCCAAATTAATTCTGCTGCCATTTTATCAGCTCAACGGTTTTATCTGCGCTTTTATCTCTCAAAGAGGAAAAGATTTGAGTTAAAACCTGTTAATTTAAAATTAAAATCTGTAGATATTTGTCATTGCGCATTAACTGAGTGCAGCGGTGGGGGGGATCTCAAGGAGATTGGTAACAGTCACCCAGATAAATATATAAATAAATAAAGTACAGTACTAGAGCAAAATTAAATATGCAGAATATTATAAAATATATAATATTTTATACACATTTATTTACTGGGACCTTGTAGTCTGTATCACTGTGTTTCTGTGTTCACTCGTTCCAGACAAAGTTAATAGTCAGTGACATTTTCAGGGCCGTAATATTTTATACACATTTATTTTTTCTTTTTGCTTTGGCACGCCAAGCATTATTTATATTGAGAAAGATTCAGAACTTGAGTTTAATTATTTGGTTACTAGACAAGATTAGATTAGTGCAGACAGGTTTGTATATAGGGAAGAATCTGTAAAAGCAAAAGTCTGTTTTTAAAAGGATGTTTTTACCCCTTTACCCCAATTATTGTTGTTTTAATAGTATGTTCACATTTGTACTTTAGATGTGGAGTTAGCTTGTGTTGCTAAATGTAGACCGTGTGAAAAGGTATGGATGGTATAGCTAGATGCTTAGAAACAGACAATTAATAGCATGTCTCTTTCACATGCTTTGGAAAGTGTTGTATAGTTGTTTCAGTGTTTGAGAAGGAACATGGATGCTTCAAAGAGAAAATATGTGCCACTAAGGTCACCTAGTGAAACTACAAATGTTCATATAAGTTTCAAGACCATCATGCACAACTATTTTATCAGTTGTGGTCGTTTAATTTTTTTTCTTCCACATAATATGTCAGCCAAGAACCCAAGCAAGACAATGTATTTTTGCTTTAAAAATGGTTAAAAATTTTACAATTAAATTTTTTTTTTTTCGTCCAAAAATTATTGTTGGTATATGTTGGTGATATACTGTAAAGCCAGATAAAATTATACACAATGTGGATAGTAAAGTTCATTCAGGAAAAAAAAAACACTTTCAAAGTACAGTCAGATTTTTAGAGTGTCCCTGTTTTGAGTCTGTCAATTAATATTTATGCACCATCAATAACTACATAAAAAATGTTGAGCCTTATCATAGTCAGGTCTTTTTATTTTGCTTTTTTCAAAGACGATTTACATTAAAAGAAAGAAGAAAATAACAGAGCTAATTTAAAATTCATCAATTAAAAAATCTTTTTCAGCGGTAAAGCAGACAGTGTTGTTGTTTAGATTGTTTAGCTCGTTTTCAATGCTGTTTGACAATTGTGTCATAATTCAGCTTAAGTCAGTTCAAAAGTGATTTATTTCAGTTCAGTAACAGTGTGGATGTTGCAAAGTCAGTGTGATTATCCAGCTCAACTCAGTTTTGTTCAAATTTTGTGTCAATGCAGTTAAGTCAATACTGTTACTGAATACTAATAGTCTAGTCCAAACCGTACCAGCCAAAGGCAGCATTGGCAAGGAATAAAAACTCCATCAGGTCACAGCAGTGGTCAAAAAAACAGTAGGTGCAAGAGAAATAACCCCTAAAAGATGCATTTAATCTGATTTTATGTGGTACAAGACTAATGAAATCCTTAGGCATGCTCATCAGAGAACAGACTTCAAAAATTCCCTGAACAAATCTCCAGGATTTGCTGGGTGATATGGAAGCAGTCTTCTGGACCTCTGCTAGCTTTCTGCAGAGCTCCGGCTGATTGTGTTCAGAGGAGCTTTGTCATGTTGAGTGACTTTCGGCCGACAACTCACCCCAAGGCCCACTGACTGAGTCTAGCTTCGGATATATCCTGGCATCAGCAGTTGGCTCACACTGACAGTAAAGCTTCCCCATCAGCCGAGTCTTTCCCTCTCATGGGTTGTACGTTCCTTTTAAAAAATTTTTGGAACAGCCGGTTCTAAAAGATTATGTCCTTGAACAGACTGGAAGATATCTGCTTTAATTGATGAATGATACAGAGAGTGTGAAGTTGGTAGGTATGGTCCCAGTCTTCAAATGTGACTGACTGAATGGCATTTTAAGGGCTGATATAGTGCAGCAGTACTGGGACCTTGTAGTCTGTATCACTGTGTTTCTGTGTTCACTCGTTCCAGACAAAGTTAATAGTCAGTGACATTTTCAGGGCCGTATTTTTTTGTTTGTTTGTTTATTTGAACCTGAAACAAACAGGTGACACATTTCTTTTAAATTATTATGGGTTTTGGGAATTCCCAACAACAGGTTGACATGCATGCAAGGTCAAACACTTTAAGTATCTTATAATATGCATTTTAACCTTACTTGCTAAATGACTACAAAATGATTAGTTCAACCATAATTTTTTTTTTAAACCCCTCCTTTGCGTGACAGTAATTTGCCATCATTTTGGTAATATTTACTATTTGAAACTACTTGTTTCAAAACCCTCTAAAAACCATCTTGGTCAAAAATGAGATAATGGTACTTAGTAAATGCTCTCTGCATGTTGTATATGTTTTAGGGGTGGCACAGTTCATATATATTGTCTCATGGTTTTAGGGTCCCGGTTTTCGGTTCTGTACGGTTCTTGTTATTTTTTTCTTTTAATCTTTAACACTCCAGAAATGTCCAGAAACATCAGCATATGATATATGGCTTAATTAGCCACAATTTAGTATACATTATTAAAAAAGCTATATCAAGTAATCATTCATAAATTGGATGAGTGTTGCACAATACTTGCATACAGTCGCAGTTCTATCCATTGTTTATTGCACATGGGGCAAAATGCGCCATTATAACTACCGACCAGAACCCGAGCATTCTTTCTAAATCAACTGTCGGGTACCGTCGGGCTTGAGTCGGGTATCCATCCTCTAATAGGTAGCATGAATTCCAAAATGTTCCCACACACAAGATTTATACGACGCTGACGCATCTTCCAAATCTGGGCAGCCTTTCTTTTCTCTTCCACTTGCCATTTCTACACGTACAGTATTGTGACCTGCAGCACTCACTCCACACCGTAGACACCTCAATTCCCTTCAAATGTGCTAAATCCCAGTCTCAACCCTTTTGCAAGTACAGTACCAGTACTTACACTGCTCTGCAAAAGTTTGGAAACGCCCTAGAAAAGTGGGGGTTTGGAAAATATTGTGCTCAGGTGCACCTCATTACTACATGAGTATAAGAGGGCACGAGCACAGTGCACATGCAAGTTGTTGCTGAAGAGCCGAACTGTCGTCAGTGCGACCTCAGAGTCGTGGCATGAAAGTGTAACGTCTCCGTTCCCTCCTTCAGGGAACGTGGGTTATGTTCATAACCTAGACGTTACCCTTTCAGTTAAATCACTTCAACGTTACAAATGTTAACACCCATGGAACAGGCCACAACCCCCCAAGCTATTTTTTACGTTTATCAGCAGAGAGTCTGCACGTAACCTTCCCAACACCCTGGGGGACAGATTGGGGCCCCACAGGGCTGCCAGTTGTACTGAAGTAGGTGGTTGGGGGACCGGAGCACATTACTAAACACATAGTTTCTGCATGTGGAATTCAGAAAATTCAATATATCGATAAGATTATGGATATAATTGAAGGGAAACACAGCCTTCTGGCTGACTGTGGAATATTTAGATTTGTAGCCACAACCTACTGGGTGAAGGAGACCCAGTAGGAACACAGTCGGAGCTACTCCGCTCTAGGGCCGACTGCGGGGCAGGAGGGGTTAAGGGGAACACCGAGAGAAGGCGCATGGATCCCGAGGGAATGGCGCAGCAAGCCGACACCAGCCGGTCTCCCGCTCACTTGCTGTCTTCAGTGAAGACACGGGAGGACACAGCATCTACGCGAAGGCCGTAGAACCTGGCGAAGGTGTTGGGTGTCGCCCAGCCTGCAGCCCTACAGATGTCTGCTAGGGAGGTGCCATGAGCCTAAGGGGACAGCCTTACGCTGATCTTGCATCTCTGAGGGTCCTCTCCGCGAGAGAAGCACCAGTCGACGAACAGACCCCACCTCAGAGCACAAGCCTGCCTCATAGAGGGAGCTTTTGCCTGAGTGATGGTATATACCACGGTGGGAGAGAGGCCGGCGAGTACTGCCTCGTCCTGTCCAGGAACCAGCCATACAGGTTCCAGATCGGGATGCAGGTGCCAAATTGTGCCCATCCCCTGAGAAAGAAGGATTTGACCATCCACGAAAGCAACCTCAGTGTGTTCTCGGCCCAGACACGTGAGGCAGCGATCATTTCCGTCCGAAGAGGTGAGTTCTCCCAGTTTGTCCAGGGAAGATCTTACGCGCAGGGCCATGCACAGACCTTATAAGGGGCATGTGCCGAAAAAGGGCACCCCCCAAACCCTCCAAATTTTTATACAGAGAATATATACTGTACATATAAAGGGTATCTTTAAAACTAATTACAACACTAATTAACACTTTTCTGTGATTGAAGATGTTTATGACCTCACTGTGATCCACTGGGATGTCCCTCTCAATGTCTATAAGGAGAATGGCATTTAAAGACCATTTAATTTCTAAATTAAATTTTTTTGATAGCTTGGCATTATACAGTGCAAATGCACCTGGCCTTCTAGTAAAGTTAGCTTTACCAATTTGCCTCCTGGGTGGTTGCCTGTGTATTATTTGTCCTGTGTTTGTGAACTGGTTGTGCACTCTCTCTTATTTAGTTGTATTAGATGTTCATTTTCTTTTTTTCCTATGCTTTGTTACACATCAGATTACATTCTGCATGATAAAATATATAGAATGCACAGTGTAACATTATTACAATAGTAAACCATGTTTTTCTATGTTTATACAAGTGAAGATGAATGGGGAGTGTACAATACTAGATTTTTTTTTTTAATCTAGCAAGCAAACTGTAATGTCCCGGACTGTGTTTGTGTTTGTTTTCTTTTCCCTGTGTGCTCTGTCTCTGTGTGACCAAGTTTCAGTTTAATTATCAATTGTGTCCAGGTGTGCCTCGTTTAGTTTATTGCCAGCAATATTTAAAGTCTGTTCAGTTTAGTCTCTGTGTCGGATTACTGATGTCTCTACGTTTGTGTGTGCGCTACCTGTCTTGCTGTCTGTAACCCTTGTTGGAAATTAAAGAGTTGTTATTTGAAGAGTTTGATTCTTTGCTTGTGCTGAATAATTTGACCATAAAGACAACAGTAAGCGGTGTGCTAACATTCGTTTTATTTTCTGGGTTTTAATTTTTTTTCTGGATACCCTGTTCACCCCTGACTATCTTCTCCTGCTGGAGCAAGGGGAGAGATCGCTCGGGGACCATACCAGACAGTTTCAACATATCGCATGTTACACCAGCTTTCCAGACAGCGCACTCTGTGCTAGCTACAACAGAAGGAGGAGTGGAGTGGACACCGGCGAGGAATAGATCATCATTCACCATCTGTCCCATGGAAGAGCTCGCCAATTCCACTCCTGACCCAAAGCCCAGCCCACCATCTTCCCGCAGCGTGGAGCTCGAACCCGAGCCTACTGATGACGGAGATTCAGCGACCGATGCGCCTGACGACCCATCGCCAGTAGGAGCGACAGACTCGTCGGCTCCACCACAGCACCTAGCTCCCTCCTCTCAACCGTGGCGTGTCTGTCCACCAGCTCCGCCAAGCTCCATCGTACCTCCGGCTTCACCTTGGTCTGTCGTCAACCATCCACCACCTCTGGACTCCACTCCTCCAGCTGCGCCTTGTCCCTCCGTCCTGCCAGCTCTGTCAGGCTCCTCCCTCCCTCCAGCTCTACCTTGGTCCTCTGTCGCTCTGGCTCCACCACAGCCTTCCAAATCCCCATCTCCACGTCGGCCGTCGGCACCAACGGCTCCGCCTTGGCCCTCCATGTCCTCAGCGTCAACCTGGATCATCTACTCTCTGTCTCCGCCTCGGGCTCTTCAGTGACTCCTCCGTGGGTCGGCATAATGGCTGGGCTCTGGGTCCCACCGGATTCCTCCTGCTCCAAGCCCTTTCTGTTTCCTCCCTGGTTCCTCCCTCCGTCAGCACCACCATGCACTCTGCCAGTCTTCCTCCTCCCGGATACCCGACTACCTCCAGAACCTCTTCCAGACTTCCCTTCACGCCGTCTGTTTGTAGCATATTTTATTACATAAACCGTTTATACATAGAAAACACTTACATGTTCGATTTATCAAAGTATCCACCATTAGCAGATATTACAGCTCTATATAATCTGGACATCCAAGCTGTCAGTTTATTCAAACATTGACTTGATATATTACTCCAAGCCTCCTGAAGAATTGCACTAAGATGATTCACACTGGTCGGATAGCTCAACTTTGACATGTTTATTTATTGCCACTATTATGTAATCAAAATGAAAATTATTATTGTTGTTCTTAAATGATAATTTCAAGTTTAATGTACAATATTCACACCAAACAATGATAAGGATCTATGCTGATATCATTCAAAACCACACTTTGCCAGGGGTGTTTCCAAACTTTTGGAGGGCAGTGTACATATTAATGTACCTATTAATTCTAAATTTTATTTTGTTTTGTGTGACTTTGCAACGATTAAAGAACTGAAGGAATGTGCAAAATAGCCTTTGTCACCGCCTTTCACCAAATCAGGTCAGGACTTTTGGACAAACGTTATGTAACCTCATTCATATTAATGAGCCAACCTAATTTATATGGTTTATAATGAGTCCCTACTTCTTTTCCGATCATTCCTACCTACCCCTTGAGGGAATAGTAGCTGTAAAACACTGTAACTGGATCAGAAACATCTCAAAAGTAGAACAGCGCAATCACTGTCTTAAACACCCAGGGTTAAACCAAAAATGTCAGCCTGATGCAGTTCTGCAACCCTGTGGATTATATATCTCATAGTTTACAAGCATAACCAAACAATGATGAAAATATACAAGCAAACAGGAAAAAGGAAGTTACAATAATAAAGATTAAACATCACGTGTTTCCATCTCTGACGCTGCCAAAGAATCGCATCCCTCTTCAACAGAGAAAACTGGAACTCATTAGAGCATTATTAAGATGAATAGCTCTTTATGGTTCTTACCTTCTGTCAGGGAATCGATAGTAAGAAAATTGGGTTTCGCACAAAATAGGGCTATTTTTGGCTTAAAGAACTCGGTTTAATTCTTGTATTCAGCACAGTGTTTTGATATGTGACTTGATTGATGCAAAGCACATTTTTTTATCATCTCAAAGCCTTGCCATGGGGGCTCTCAGAGTGAGTAATTAAAAACTCATATTTAGAGAGTGTTTGTTTTCACCCCAGTAGGTTGAATCCACTTAATATGAAGACAGTCTCTTTTATGGCCTTCTCACGAAACTGGATGGATGTCTGTGCTGCAGGCAGAATCTCTGGCTGAAATAAAAGATGTCATGGTATTTAAAATGACTAGCATTTAAATCAAACCCAAAACGCTAGTAAAATCAACACAATCTGTTACCAATTTTCCCAGAATATGACAAAAGTAGGAATCAACACAGCAGCGCTTTAATATTTGCGTCTAATCTCCCCGTAAATGTGTTCAAATCAGCCTGTTGGGCCTTTATAGAAACTCAATTTTGATTTAACCCAATCACGTTCTGTAATAATCTAGCTTGTGCAGGTCTTTGTAGAGATAAAAATCAGCAGGGTGCTCTACGCTTGACAATTCCCACTTTATCTGTTTGTAAGCCATCACTTCGATGCTTTAGAAGAGATAATGCTACATTAAGTATTCACTCAGTAAGACATGAGAAAAGCATAGGCTCATGCAAAGATGTGCAATCCTGACCCCTTTACTATATTGCCTGCAGGAGCATGTGTGTCATGCATGGGCGTAAATTGAATTTAACAGTAGGGGGGGACAATGAACATAACATTTCTCACAGGCAATTTCTGAAGGGGAAACAAATAATACAGTCAAAGATATGTCAAAACTGTGGAAAACTTTGCTTTTATTATCATTGTATTATTATTTTAAACTTTTTTCTCTGGTTCAATGAAAAGCAGAGAAAACTATTTTTTTTTCTTCAAAACTATTTATTGCAATGTTGTCATTTAGCTTATCCACCGCACTTGCAGGAAACAACTTTTTCCAACTGAATGGTTGTAGGCGCTACGTAGGTCCAGCTTGGTAAAAAGGCGAGCTGCCCGAAGCTATTCCAGAGCTGATGGTACCAGAGGCAGCGGGTAGCGATACTTGATAGTAATGTCATTCAATGCTCGGTAGTCGATACAGGGTCGGAGGCCACCGTCCTTTTTCTTTATGAAGAAAAACCCGGCCGAGGCCGGGGATCTTGATGGACGGATGAACCCCTTGGCCAGCTCTTCCTGAATATACTGTTCCATGCACGCGGTCTCGAGCTGAGAGAAGGGGAAGACTCTATCTCGGGGTGGTATAGATCCAGGTAGCAGGTCGATAGCACAGTCTGTGGGTCGGTGAGGTGGCAGCTGGGTACCCCTTTCCTTGCTGAAAGCGACTTTTAGGTCGTGGTAGACAGGGGGCAGTGATTCAACATCGGCGCACTCCTCAGGTGTTAGCTGCAGGTGATGGATGTGGCTGGTGGCTCTGATGAGGCATTGCTTGTGACAGTTAGGTGACCAGCGAGTACTTGATGCTCCCTCCAGGAGATGATGGGGTCATGTAGCTCCAGCCAGGGAAGGCCAAGAATGACGGGGTGTTCGGGGGAGTGTATGACGAAGAACTGAATCTCCTCTGAGTGCAATGAACTGGTGAAGAGTGTCAAGGGCGTGGTCTGGGAGGTGACTCTTCCGGACCCTATGGGTTGGCCGTCAAGGGCTGCCACCGCCATATTGGGAGTACATGAAACGAGAGGAAATTCATTTTCAGTGAAGAAACCAGAGTCAATAAAATTACCAGCTGCCCCTGAATCCACATAGGCCTTAGTAAATACATAGAGGTCCTTAATTACAAGCTCTACATCCAATTTCATGGCCGTGTTGAGAGAAATAGCACTCACCCGGAAGGTTCTAGATCGTGGAGGTCTGGTGGGGCAGGTAGCTCTCAGATGGCCTGATCCTCCGCAGTAGAGACATAACCCTTGCTCCATGCGTCGGTTTCGCTCCTCCTGGGAGATGTGAGTGACCCCGATCTGCATAGGCTCCGCCGGCAAGGGGTGCGTGACGTTCGGGAGAGTGTTAGTAGGGCGGCGGATCCGTCGCGCCCGCATCAGGTGGTCCATGCGGATGGCGAGATCCATGTATTGATGCAAATCCAACTCCTCACCTCTACAGGCCAGCTCTGTCTGCAGTTCCTCCTTTAGCCCGCGGCGATAGAGTGTGAGAAGGGGGTCGCTGTCCCAGCCTGTTTGGGCTGCGAGGGAGCGGAACATCATAGTGTATTCGGCGGCTGAGCAGGAACCCTGGCTGAGCATCAGCAGTTCATCTTTAGCACTTCTTCCGTCCACAGTATGATCAAATACCTCACGGAGCTGGCGTAAAAAGCGTTCGTACGAGGGGAATGCCATTTGATGCCCCTCCCAGAGCACCGTAACCCACTCTAAAGCCTTCCCCGTAAGCAGTGAGCAGACTAGCGACACTTTAGCATCATCTTCAGCAAAACTGGCAGACTGTGACTTCATATTGATATCAAACTGGAGCAAAAACCCTTTGCACTTGCCTGGGGAACCGTCGTATTTCTCCGGGAGTGCCAGTCGAGCGGGATTCGCCGTGGATGGAGCCGGCTGAGGCGCTGGTGTTGCGGGAGGATTAGCGGGCCTGTTCTGTGCAGTCGTAGCCGCAGTCAAGGCCTGGATGGAGCTCACCAGATCAGCGGTTAGAGAGGTAAGCTTTTCCAACTGTTGACGGTGGGTTAAGAGCTCTGTGGCTTGCCGGATCACTTCTGTAATAATCTGACGCATTGTTGCTGGATCCGGTTCCGGCGAAGTCTGCTGTAATGAATCTCTGGAGTCATTTGGATCCATATGCAACAATTTCAATATCGTAGTCGGACAGGCAAAGTTAAGGTTACAGGCAGACAGGTAGTTCAGAGAGCAGGCAAAGACGTGGTCAGTAAACAGGCAGAAATGGTCGGGACAGGCGGCAATAAATCGGAAATCAAAACACAGGCAGAAATCAAACACGGGAATTCAAAACAGTCACTGAAAACGATAGCCGGGGCAAATCGAGACTTCGCTTCTGAACTAGTCCAAAGCACGCGCTTAAATGTGGTGAGAAGCCCTGGAACTGGTTGGGCCAAGGCCTAGGTACATGGGGTAAAAGAGTCCGGGTGGAAACACTAATACTCCGGCGAAGGTTCCCGCTGCTGAACGCTGAAGAGGACCACAGAGGCGCGGTTCGTGACAGGAGGACTCTTAGTATGTTGTAATGTTTCTAATTAAATTGTAATTCTTGTTTTTTTGTTTTGTTGGAACAAATGATAAAAAAATGAACAAAAAATGCTCAGTTTTTTGCAATTTTTCATTTATCAATGTATATATATATAAAAAAAATGAATTATCCAAAGGACAATTCAATTTGAAACTGCAGCAAAACATGCACTGGGGAACATAAATACGGGGTTGCAGATATGTATGTAGAAGCTGATGATAATTCATCATACTTCTGTGATTCACATTGATTAAACAGGTATCTGTGCTGCAAAAAAAAACATTGCCTGGCTTAATACATGTCTCTATGCTCCCAGGATATATCAGGGTTTTATGTGTACTGTGTATCAACAAAAAAATTTAATGCCACACGGGCATCTGCTTCATTTAGATGAAAACATTTAGATGAACCATGTATTTCACTAAAATGACTCAGACATCCCATTACTCCCAAACACTGCCTATAACAACAACAGATGTTAGAACAAATAAAGCTCATTATTTTAAAGAGTATTTTTTTGCCCTGGTTCATTCATCAGTCAATGTTAAGGATATTTTTCAAATAACTAAATCTAAGCTCTGTATATGATGTTACACATCATAGAGTATATAATGTTACACACATCGATGAGTCCAGTCAATCTCTAATGACCCAGTCTCTTGTTCACATGACAAACACTATAGTGTCCTCCTCGACTCTCCCCACGATGCACCCCTGATCTCCCGTGCTCCATTAACCCTCTGACCCATCAAAAATCCAATTTAAACACATTCACTTCACTCACGGTTCTGCTGACTCAATTGGTAACCAGTAGCCCTGCCCCCACACCTCTCACTTCTTATCGCTCAGGTCCCCCACATCTGAAAATCCAGCCTCTGCTCAGCAGTGTATTATCTGTGTGCTTCAGTCTGCCCCACCGCCTCAGAGCAGATTCCTTCGTGCTAACCTTGCCCTAAGGAAGCCCATTCACAATGTGCATAAACTTTGGTTTATTCCTCACAGTGTTCCTGAAAAGCCAGTTTTAAAATTTTCAATGTAATCTACACTGTTTAAGTCTGTATTTACTGTAATTTACTGTATACTACTAGCTACGAGGGCCAGCCATTTTCTGTGATTATCTGAGTCTGTATTACACCATTTACACATGTATTCTATTACTACAATGTGTACAGTAATGTAGGTTCTCAGTATAAATAAGTATTAGCTAAATAAGACCCAAATTTCCATATTTTATATCTGAACCCGGCTACATAAACCCAGCTAAAAAAAAATTCTTCTTCTGTTTTCTACATAAAATCATTCTTTATAAAGCAAAAAACATTCTGTGAAAAAACACAGAGTAAGGCCATGCCAAAGATTGAAGTCATAGTGAAATTTATGGTTGAAATCAAACTTTGCTGCTCGTTATTTCATAATAAATGAATGAATAAATACGTTTGTAAAAATAATAATATGCAGTACTGTATACACACATACAAACACTATTATTCAAACGTTTGGGGTCAGTTTTTCTTTATGTTTTTAAAGATGTCTCAAAGTTAGTGTTTCAATCAATATTATTATTATTATTATTATTATTTGAAAGAAGGTTATTACATAATTATTACAATTTAAAACAAGTGTAATTTATTTCTTTAATGGAATGGTTTTATTGATTCAGAAACTGAATTATTATTCAGTTATCATCAGTGTTGTAAAAAGTTATGCTACTTACTATTTTTGATAAAAGATCATTCTTTAATGAATAGAAAAAAACTACATTTAGCAAATAATCCTATTTACTATTTATCTATAAACTATTTACTATTTATTAATTAATTCAATGTATTCTCTTTACAATATTAAAAATTGAAGCTTTTGAATGTTGAGTGTTCATATATATTTTACACTGAAAAAGTAAAAAAATGTTTAAATGTAAAAAAAAAAAAATTTTTTGATGATAATTATTTATTTATTTATTCATATTATTAATAATACAACAAGCAAAGAAAAAATCTAATAAAGTTATAAAATGTGCTGAATCTAAATCTAAACT
>JAUYWG010000048.1:15494872-15515330 GCA_034779775.1 Enteromius afrohamiltoni
GAAACCTTTGGAAGTAAATACTTTCTGTTTAATTTATATACACGTATTTATAAGTAACATTTACATATAAATATATACACGGATGACTTTATCATATTATCTTAAATCTATCAAGCAAAAATATTTGGTTGTACCTAATGTGGCCTAATGGATAGAGAGTCGGACCTGTAACCCAAAGGTTGTGTGAGTCCCAGGTCTGACAGGGATTGTGGGTGGGGTTAGTGAATAACCAGCGCTCTCTCCACCTTCAATACCACAACTGAGGTGAGACCCTTGGGCAAGGCACCGTTCCCCCAACTGCTGGCTGCCCACTGCTCTCCGGGTGTGTGTTTATGGTGTGTGTGTGTGCGTGGTTGCACCTTTCCTTCCTTTTTAGTACACTTTAGACATTTTACTAAGTAACTTTGTAACTACTTTCAACTAATTATCTGATTCTTATTAATTTGAAACTACATGTTTGCTAACTATCAGAGTAGACTGATAGGGTAGGTTTAAGGTTAGTAGACATATCATTTCTGATAGTCAGTGTGTTGCATGCTGTGAACCCATTAAAAAAAAAGTCTTAGACGTTGTTAAACAGACACTCTACTAATACTCTAATGACTAATGCTAGCTGACATGTAGTTGGAAAGTTACTTACTGTTAGTAGAATGTATAAAGTGGACAATCACCTAATATTCACCTAATAACCTAATAATATACTCCATGTTAAACTCCCACACTTATGCCTTGATGTCATACATAAATGACATGAGGCTGTTTTTTAAAATCATCAGTTAAACCGCCATTTATATTGTAATCGCAGGAGACCAATCAAGTTATGCTAATTATTGACATCAGAACATCCTTCTGTTGTGTTCAAAGTAATTTAGAAAAACAAAGACAGCTTTCATAAGTTCTAAAACAATTCAGTGATTGAAAATAAGTAGCCCTTTGGCCTCTGCAAATGGATTCTAAAAGCAATTATGTCTGCTTTTATTCCCATTTGACTTGGGCAGGACTAGGGTAAGAAAGAAGTTCAGAGACTCAGTCAGAGGTATGTGTTTATACAGTGTGCTTCACGTTTAAAATGGAGCTATCGCTATAAAACACTTGGTATATTTACCCTGACTAATAAAGTGTTCGTTATTGAAAATACTCGCTTAAATGGCTGAAACAAAGCCATCCCCTTTACTCCTGTAACTTTAAAGTCTTTCTTCACCTTGAGTGTAACTGAAGTTGTTTCCAGAAGGGATTTGACACTCTCCTTTATGGTTTGGATAGCATTGATCTCTGTGCGCCAGACGTAGGTAGAGACGTTTGATGAGACGTGTCCTTTGAAGAATAGAATACTTAAGACTGTGTTATCTTCTGTAATCTCCCTGTGCTATAATGACTCTGCCTTCCAGCTAAAGCAAACACAGGCACATGGTCACCTTCCTGCTTCACAGTTAGTACAGGTGGATACTACCATATGTTTAGAAGTAGAGTGGGCTCCAAAAGTCTGAGACTTCACCGAAAAGCTGTGATTTTTTTCATTAAAACTTGAAATGGGAAACAGAACGGAGAGTCCTGGAGACTCTGGATCATTCAAAACAAAGAAATGTTATGACGTAAAATGGGATATTTAAGATTGAGCTCTATTTCGAGAGCTCTAATCGAATAATTCAATTTGGGACTATGATAATGTGATTCTTTGTGCAGACAGTCAGATGTTCTTGCTTCCATAAAAGTGCAAGATGCTCTTCGGATGATCGGAAATCATGCTGAAGAATATGATCATCAGGTTTAAGTTCACGCAGCGCGACTGCTGCTGTCACTAAAGCAATAGAGGGATAAACTAAGGACCTCATTTATAAACCATACACACAGATTTGATCTTAGAATGTGTGTACGTTAAAATCAAGGTTCAATATTTATAAAAGCGGTCTTTGATGTGGATAGTGCCAGGGTCAGGGTGTAAGCAGATATACACACTTACTGTATCCTTATGGCAGAAAGTTGAAGGTTCTGCAAGTATTTGGGAATCTAAGCTATTAAATGGTTTTGAAAGGCTCTGATTTGAACCCACTCAGTTGCACACAATTTTTGAAGAACATTTTGAGTTTATAAATTTCACATCATAGATACATTTTTTTGCCCATACGTTTGTTCTCTTAATCAAATGTACGTACATTTAAGAAATAATCATAAAATGAGACGAAGAATGGTTTTTAATAAAATTTTAGTTGAATTCTCAGTTTGTTTCTGATCAAATAATTGTAAATGAAGAAAAAAATAGTTTTGGACATCAGTTTTTTTCCCTCAATGTCTATAAAAATGCTTGTTAATTCAGGTATGGTCAGAGCGGTGGTGTGTTCAAAATGAAGAGCTTAGAATTCAAAACTGCCGTCAACCTGTAAATGATTTCCTGCTTTCTGAGGAAGGAGTGACACAGATCTAATAACACAGATGGAATGTAAACCTCTTTCAGATCTCTAAAGTATGCATGCACATTTTCACCTACAGTATAACCCTTCAAGCTCTAATCTGTTTCAATTTTGCCAATAATTAATTACCGACTGATACATTACAATACAATTTACCCACTAGTTATTTGTTATCTGCCAACAATGAATTTACTGGTACAAAATGTGCATTTTTAAAAAATAATATGGTTCAAAGCTGTACAATTGCAATCACTTTGAGCAGCTAGCAAATTTGCATAATTATTTCTGCTCATCTGTGACCGGAGAAGCATGCATTTAACATAAGTTTTAACTAGAGGTTTGTATTGTAGTCTGTCCAGCAAATGGGATTTTCTGTTCTTGATTTGTTCTCTGTGAAGTTGCAGTAGCGTTATGGGGTTTAGCAGGGTCAACTGATTTTCCCATCAGTCTGACTGCGTGGTGTCCTCTCACCGGCACTGCTCAGAGCAATACTGCCTCTCTGTGGAGGAGCCCTGCTCTTTATTACCCATCAACCCAAAATGACTCCAAATGAGCCGGGGGAACAGGCTCAAAGTGCATTAGTGACTTCTGCTAGAGTAGAATAAGATGACAGCTTTTAGAATCTAAACCGCATCAAAAGAAGCTGTGAAGAAATGCTTAAAGAAATATATTCAGTACTGGACATTGCTGACTGATGACTGAGCAACTCTTTCATGCAAATTCACATAATTAGTAAAATCCCCCTCAGGACAAATATAATGATTTGGTTGTTGCTCATCCTCCAGATAAACAAACCAATAAAAATGACTGCCCCAAGTAATATAAAAGGTATATGTTGTACGTCATGTTACCATTTCTGAGCTAAATGGATCTTTTGATGAAAATCACTTTGAGTGAGAAAATACACACTGAGACTTATATTTTCCTTTTAATTAAAGAAAACATTTCCACTAAATGAAAGCCTCAAACATTCCACTGACATGAATGTCAGTTTGATTAAAAACTTTACTTATATTCAAAATGTGTATTTGAATAAGGTGCTGATAGTATCTGGTATGTCTGGATGTGTAGACACGGTTCAGTCTTTTGCCAAAGATTTGTTTTCATGCAGTGATTGGAGCTGACTAATAATGGAGAGTCTTGAGGACTTTAATGCCAGTTGCTGTATTGCTTTTTTGCATTTTTGAAACGTATCTGTGAATTTGAAAAATATTGCAACTCTGGTTGCAACTTATAGTATTGGGTGAATCACCTAAAATACACTACTATTCAAAAGTTTGGAGTTAGCAAACTGTTCTGTTTATCTGTAAGTTAAGTAACATTTTCTATATTTGTACAACCACTTCTGATCAATTTACTGCTGAATACATTTATTTTTTTATTGTTTGAAAAATCTTACTAACCCAGACGTTTAACTGGAAGTATGTCTAAAATCAAACGATGAATTTTGTTCATTCAAATCAAAAGAAAGAAAAGGGGTATGCATCCAAGTCAAATGTGTGCAAGCTTAGTATTCAAGTACAAACTAAATGAAATATTTTTTTATGTTTATTGGTCATGCATTTAGCAAAACAGAAAAAAAAACACATAAAAAAGAAACATAGCCTTAGATGTATGAATTTATACACAACTATTGCAAAAATAGTTTATCCTCAATTCAACTGATTTACAGACTTGATTCTATGTTGATATCAGGTATATGTCATTCTCTGGTTAAATATATTTATTTAATGATCACTAGACTGCATAATTTATAGCTGTTGCATTAGCTGTGCAAGTTTAATGTACGAAACTGCTGTCTCTTCTCTCATGATAAAATAATTGAACTCAAATCAATGTATTTTGTGCATTTATGCGGTAAGTAGCTGTGTTGGGGTTGTCAATGAACTGATCACCCAATCTTATTTTGTGCTATCGAGCGGCTGACTGTACACTATTTCTAACTTATAACTAGCTCCACATGGACTCAGAACTCTGCAGAAAGTTCTGAATTCTTGTCATTTAAAAACTTCTGCCTCCCCTAGGTTATTTGTTTATACTGTATAATATTTTGACTAATTTGATTAAGCCTTAAGCTACTGATACATGTCTGGTACTCTCCCTTTTCCATTGTGCAACACAATTTTCCACAAAATCAGCAGAGAAAATGTCTTGGTGATGATGTTCGAATTTGCTCATAGCAGCACAACAACTCTTTAGCACAGCAGTGATTTGAGAACTAAAGCTACCTTAAGTTTTAATGGTGGTGAGAGTTATCTGGTTCTTCTTTGTAGTTTGATCCAAATGCCCTTCTCGGGACGCAGAATGAGTTCCCCCAATGGCCGCAGTTCCTCACGGCTCTGACACGCCTCTACGTCAAAGTGACGCAAGATCGTAGCAAGAACTACCTTCTCCTCCATCATGGCGAAGCGCTGGCCTGGAGCCACAGATGCACAAACAAAGAGGAAATGGGAAAGAGAGAATAAGGTCTCAGAACGGGGGGTTCATGAAGTCATTTTCTACAAATGCTCTTATTTGGAGCTTTCGTTCCTGGAAGGCAGTTGGAGAGGAGTGTTGAAATAATAAATCTCCAAAGGTATGTGGCTCTCGTTCAGTTTCGTTAGAAGCTTCTTCTTTTGTGTGGCCAGCGACCTGAACCTGCGAGCACCACTCGCTGTGAAACAATCTGTTTTATTCAGAGGTGGGACAGAAGCCCATAGGGAGGATAAATACATTGCATCTATCTTTTAACTATCCATGCTAAATAAGCAGATTGACTCTTGGATAAAGTATAATAGGAAGAGAAAATACATAATAAACATTCTTTTCAAACTTTTACACTTAACATGACATTTTTGGAATGTGAGCTCAACCTTCAAACACATCTATCTAGCATGCGTTCATAGAAAAACAATGTGGGAAAATGGTTTCTGTGTATTCAATCCTTCTCCCGAAGCACCAACCAATACAGCTAAACTCTGCAGGACGGTGGCCCTCCAAAAAAACAGATTTGTATACCCCTGACAAGTTCCAATGATGTTATATGACTAGGGTTGGGAGAAGAACTTGTTTTCTAAAAAAAAAAAAAAAAAAACTGAATGATTCTACTGATTCTACACTGGGGAGCAGGCTAAACATGTATGTTTACTGAGCAAATTACTCAAATGAGCCGTTTCTTTTTAGTGAATCAAGCACATTGCATGACAAGGGTCTTTAGTGAGTCAGTTCTTTTTATTAAATCAAACACATACTGTAGTGCAAACGAAGTATAGTCTGATCCCCAACCAAATATGTCAAGTGAGTCTTTTCTTGTTAGTAAATCAAACATATCATGCTCAAACAGTGCAGTTAAATTCACTATAATCTCTCAAATGAAATCTGAAAAACTTTTGCAAACTTGTTGCAAACTTTCAATTAACTGTGAGACTTAAATCAGCATAATCTTTAAATTATGTATGATTCCCTTGTCTATACATATTGTACATCTAATACAATGTGTTATTGTACAAATTTAGGTCTTTTGGTTGTATGTACCACCACAACCCCATCACAAAGGCTTATGTATCCCCTCATCAACACCAAAACAGAAATGGGTTTCTTTTTACAATAATTAATATTATTCTATAGATAATTCAGCATAATACATTTTATAACAAGTCAATTTTACATCTTTTTCTTACCAATGCAGTTTCTTGGCCCAGCGGAGAAAGGGATGTACGCATATGGATGCCTCCCTTTGATGTTCTCTGGCAGAAACCTTTCCGGTCGAAATTCCTCAGGTTCTGGAAAGTAGCGTGGGTCCCGGTGAAGAGCATATGGTATAATAACAGCATTCACTCCTTTTGGGACCTTAAACCCATCTGCAACCAAACAACACAACAACAGCAGTCTCACATTTTTTAACAATTGATCAGGACACTGCACCACTACATTTGGCTTAGCACACACAAAACTATACAGCTGTCCAGGAGATGGAATAAAAAAAAGTGGTGTTTACCATCCAGCTGCTTTTGCATGAAAGAATCTTAGCTCTGAGTATAAATAAACACTCTGGCTGCTTCATATTTGACAATGGGAGATGGAAATAGAAGCCGTGACATCTGCTGTTATGCTGAGGTGCAAATAATGAGAGTGGCATCAAAAAGTGCAGATCTTTGATCTGGCAGTGTTTGGCAAGGTGACAAACTGCTGCCACCTACTGATGTGACAGGTCTCGCAGATGCTGCGTGCAAACAGAGGCACGGAGGGAAAGATCCGAAGACTCTCCTTGATGACACACTCCAAGTAGCGCAGCTTTTTCAGGTCCTCCACCCCCACGTGGCGGTCTGATGAACCTGTCAATCAGAATGCAGGAGATGCAGCTGAACTCTACAGAACTTTACAGTAAATTAAGTTGTTAGAAAACATTCACAAGCATCTAGATGCTTTCTTGACTACTCCAGAACAGATCAAATTGTTTTACTAAGAACACATGGTAGGCATTACGCTCAATGACATGCCTGAGAAAGACCTATTTACCAAACACTTCCTGTAGTTCTGCCTTCACTGCCCTCTGGACCTCTGGATGGGAGCCAATCAGATGTAAAGCCCAGTTCATTGAAGCTGCTGTTGTATCATGACCCTAACGAAGGGAACGGTTCTTTAAACAATGTTCTGTCTTAACATAGTATTGTAGTTTTTTTTGTACCTCAAACATGAAGGTGTCCACTTCCTCCTGAATGTCCTCATGACTCAAATTCTGTCCATCCTCATAAGTAGTTTTTAATAGCATATCTAAGAAAGCCTGTCTTTTCTTAGGCCGCTGGTCACAATCACTGTCAGGTTCAGAGCTCATGAACTTTGCTCTCTCCTTGATGACCTTCAAGAAAACAGAAAATACTATAATCTGGAAGTTATTATTTAAAACTCTTTTTTCTTTTTGGTCTTTGTTGCATTGTAATACATTTAAGTACTGAGTCATATTAATTAACTACATTAACTACTTACTATACAGTTAGATTTAGGATTGGGGATTGGTTTAGGGTAACCTGCACGTAATTATGCATAATTAATTGTTATTATATTAGTAAGTACATGTAACGTAACAAGGACACCTTAAAATATATTTCTACAGTCGGCGCCGTTGCACTTGGGCGTCCGCTGTTCGAATCCCGACATAAGGACCTTTCCTGATTCCGCCCCCTCTCTCTCTCCCACTTCACTTCCTGTCAATACTGATCTGTCCTATTACAATAAAAGCTAAAAAAAAATGCCAAATACTATTTAAATATATATACAATTTTACAGTAAAATAATCTGTAGAATATTACCATAAAAATATGGTAATGACATTTTAGGTTTTACGGTAAGTTAAATTAAGTTAAATTTAAGTTAAATTTACAGTTAAAAAACATCATTTCATTAACTGATATAATGTTAATATACAAACCTATTAAAGCACTAAAATTTGTTTTGTACATTTGAAATACACCAAGCACCAAATGCTGGTGGTAATGAGAAAGTCACATGATGAACCAAAGCCCATCACAAGCAGCTTTTAAATAATAACAGATATAGAAGGTGCTCCGTGTCATTCACACAAACACTAAACACCATCATGATGATAGGTGAGACTCATTAAACTGAAAGATGCAGTAAACATTAATTTAACCACATTACATGTAACATACAACCCTAATAAACATAAATGATAAGAAAAAACTAAGAAGAAACATAAAATTCAAACAAAATAAAAAATGCAATACAGTGAAGTCTGGGAATATCAGTTTACAGGTTTTCCCTGTAAATTTTACAGGAATTTCAGTAATTTAACAAGTTTTTACCATAGCAAGTTTATTAACATTAAAATTAATTTTACAGTGTTTATATATATATATATATATATATATATAAAACAATTACTAAAACTACAATTCAAAACATAAAATAAAACAATAAAAACTAATTCAAAATAATAATAAATTTTACAATAAAATAGGGTTAATTTAGAATAATTATGATATTTTTCCTAGTCATCTCAATGGTAAAAAGTGTACTTCTTGTAGTTCTGAATTTACACTATAAATAATGACAATGATCACTCACACTAGCAGTGAAGGAATGGAGAATCTTCAGTCTTCTGGAATGTTCTTTGCCTTCCTCTAACTTGTTGTAGATCCAGTCTGGCCACAGCCATGGCGCTCTCTGTCTCTTGGTGATGATGTCACTCATCCTGCAAGAGGAATAAAAACACTGTCAGTTCTGTCACTGTCAGAAAAACATGGCTTTCCTATATTCCCTTTAACATTGAATTACACTACTTACTTATAGACACTTTGGACATACTCAGAGTCCGAATTGCTCTGAGCATAGATCTTCTTTCCCATTGCAGTTTCTGTTTTAGACAAACATATCATATGTGCTACTGATAGTTATTAACTAACCAATATATGGAATGATTACATGCACTGTACCGCAAATGATATCCAAGGCACATAATGTTATGTAGCTGAAGCAGTTGAATGGCTCTCCATCCATGTGCTTCTGCATCTTTTGAATCAACATATCTGTTTGTTCATTCATCACTTCCAGGAAGTCGGAAAGGATGGAGAAGTGGAAGGTTGGAGTCAGCATTTTACGTCGGTTACGCCACTTCTCCCCTGTGCTGTGGGAAGAAAAGTTAGGGAGAGTCAAGTCTGTGACCTCAACATAGCTTTAAGACTGTAATGTGAACATGGAGATCACTTTATATTCAATTTATGTGTTTCTGGACTTTGCTGCGTTTGGACAGATGGCCAGTGACCCTGTGTCCAGTGTGGCTGATTATAAACTACTGTGCTTTTGATAAACTTTGTTTGCCGTGCTTGATGCAAGCTGCTTTTGAATATGAGATATGAGATCTGCCAGTTTGGCAGGTGGTCCTCTGCCATATGTGAAACAAAGTTTAGTTTGACTTTAAATGTTTTGAGCTTTGAAGGACATGATAACAGCTAGACAAAGATTTTAGACGTGAGAAAGCAGCACTCTTAATATTCTTAAAACATGAATACTTTTGATATTTAAAAAATATAACCATTCTAACATATGTGACCCTGGACCACAAAACCAGTCTTAAGTTATTTTTATCAATAGCCAGATTTCAAAATTATAGGTTTTTCTTTTATGCCAAAAATCATTAGGATATTAAGTAAAGATACATAAAGATATATTGTACATTTTTTGCACCCTCAGATTCTAGATTTTCAAATAGTTGTATCTTGGCCAAATATTGTCCTATCCTAACAAATGCATAAATGGAAAGGTTATTTATCCAGCTTTCAAAAAATTCATAAATTCATTTTTATGGTAAATGTAAAATTTAGATTTAGATTTTAGATTTAGAAAGAAAAGAAAAAACATTTTACATGTTTTTGGTGGTTTCTCAAAACATGCATTAATTGATAAAGAAATCACGCCATACAAGCATAAATGTAAATACTACTGTAAGTGTAATGATTCGCGGGAGTCGTGCGGATCCATAAGCAACAGTTTTAATAAGAGTAGTCAGACAGGCGATAGTCGAAAACATGGTGAGACAGGGCAATAGGAGGACAGGCAAAACTCAGAGTCAAAGACAGGCAATAGATCAGGGCAGGCGGCAAAATGGTGGAAAACAAAACACAGGCAGTAAATCAAACACAGGTAGTCAAACAAGGAAAATAGTGAAGTCAAGTGAAGTAGGCGATCCCGGAGAGCCGTGGGCACGTAGGCCTCCCGGATCTCCTCCATGATTTCCCATTGGACGGGTGCTAGGACAATAGCTGGCAGGAGGATGTTCTCTGGTTTGCTTGACTGGAGTGGCTGGTCGTGGAGGCGGGACAGGGCGTCGGCCTTGCTGTTCTTCAACCCGGGCCGGTAAGTGATTTTAAATTGAAACCAGGTGAAGAACAGTGACCAGCGGGCTTGCCGGGCGTTCAGTCTCTTGGCGGAGCGGAGGTATTCCAGGTTTCGGTGGTACCGGGGTAGCCGTTTAGAGGTTGCTTTGGTTAAGGCCGTCAGGGGTGCGGTGGTCAAACTGAAATTGCGGATGAACTGGCGGTAGAAGTTGGCGAACCCCAGAAATCGCTGAAGCTCTTTGAGGGTCTGGGGCCTGGACCAACCAACTACCGCGGCTACCTTGGTCTCATCCATAGCAACACCGTCCGGGCTGATAATGTAGCCGAGGAACGAAACTCTTGTCTGGTGGAATTCGCATTTGCTCAACTTTGCGTAGAGGTGGTTCTAGGCGTCGTAGCACCACCCAGACGTGGCCCTTCAGGTTCTCTGAGTAAATCAGGATGTTGTCTATGTAGATGATGACAAACCGATGTAGCATATCTCTGAATATCTCGTTAACCAGGGCCTGGAAGACAGAGGGGCTATTGAACAGTCCGAATGGCATGACTAGATACTCATAATGCTTGGTGGTCGTGGAGAAGGCCGTCTTCCATTCATCTCCCTCACGAATGCGCACGAGGTTATAGGCGCTTCAGAGGTCCAACTTAGTGAAGAGGTGAGCTGACCGCAGTTGTTCCAGAGCAGAGGGCACCAGTGGCAGAGGGTATCAGTACTTGACCGTAATCTCATTGAGAGCTCGATAATCAATGCAGGGTCTCAGTCCCCCATCCTTTTTTTTAACAAAGAAGAACCTCGCGGAGGCGGGAGAGGTGGAGGGTCTGATGAAGCCCTTGGCCAGCGCCTCCCTTATGTACTGGTTCATGCACTCTGTCTCCGACTGTGACAGGGGAAAGACCTGCCCCCGGGGGACCACGGTTCCAGGTAGGAGGTCAACGGCACAGTCCGTGAGGCGGTGCAGTGGTAGCTGGGTGGCCTTCTCCTTGCTGAAAGCAACTCGGACGTCTCGGTATTCAGCAGGAAGTGCATCAAGGTCAGTGTCCTCCTCGGGCATGAGTCGTAGGTGGTTGACGTGCTTGGGGGAAGTGCTCATACAGTTCTTGAAACAATAGCTTGACCAGCGGAGGTCCTGGTGCTCTCTCCAAGAAATCACTGGGTCGTGGAGCTCCAGCCAAGGGAGACCGAGGATGATGGGGTGCTCAGGGGAGTGAATGGTGTAGAACTGTATCCTTTCTGTGTGTAGGGGGCTGGTGCACAGGGTGAGAGGTGCTGTCTGGGTGGTTATTTTCCCAGTTCCGAGGGGTCGGCCGTCGAGGGCTGCCACGGCCACTTTGGGGGTACATGAAAGTAAAGGAAGATTATTTTCAGATGCAAACTGGAAATCAATAAAGTTCCCTGCAGCCCCCGAATCAAGAAAGCCCCTGGTAACAAGATGATGACCCCGCACATACAGTTCAACCTCCAACTTCATGGCAGTGTCAAGAGAGAGCGCACTCACCCGGTAAGTCTGGTTGGCCGTACAGGACAGGATGCGCGGATGTGACCTGCTTTCCCGCAGTAAAGACATAATCCATTCTCCATCCGATGCTTTCGTTCCTCCAACGAGAGGCGTGTAACTCCAATCTGCATAGGCTCGACCGATGGTGTAGCGGTGGCTGAGACGACTGCGGGTTGGAGACGTCGGTTCCGCCTGGAGCCTATCAACTGATCGGTTTTAATGGCTAGGTCCATGTACTGCGGTCGAGGAGGCGTTCACTCGCAACATTTTTAATGGAGGGTTGAGGAACAAACAGGCAGAGTCAACCACCGGCAGTCAGATACAACGTAGGTAAATGCAAAAGGATGGTCAGGGAGGCAAAGGGTTGGCAACAGGCTATCCAAAAGTGAGACAAACGACACAGAACATTGTGTCACATCTAAACAACAAACATTGAATACACAAAGACTTCCGGAGTATTTATACACTATAGAATATATGTATATATATTATTCAGAGTGGGCGGAGACAACCGGTGGGGATGACCACCTGGGCAGCCCAGATGGCGGAAACGCCCTCCAGGGCGTTTCGAGTGCCCTCCAGGGTGGAGCAGACAGTTCAAGTGCCCTCCAGGGCAGAGCAGACGGCGGAGAAGCCCACTGGGGCGGAGCAGGCGGCAGAGAGTCCCTCCAGAGCGGAGCAGACGACGGGGAAGCCTTCCAGGGCGGATCAGGTGGCGGGAACGCCCACCTGGGCAAAACAGACAGCGAGGCTATATTCTAGGGAAGAGACCGACCAGCCTGAGCTAGCGCCGCCACCAATGGGGTCTCTGGAGACTCTACGGCTGATGCCTGTCTACAGCTGTCTCTGAGTCAAACACGGCCTCAGGCGGCTTGAGCCATTGGACCTCACAGTCTTTATGGCGCCTTAACGGGCTCTGTCGCTTCTGGGAATTCCCAATCTGGCTCACCAACTGGCTTGGGCGGATCCGGCCACACAAAACCCAAATCGCAAACCGTCAGGACGGAACACGGCTCCTCATACCGTGTATCGGGAGTAGGACCCGTTATTTGCGGGCTAGGAACCGTGAGGACCTTCTGCTCATTTGGCTGCATAACCGGGAATGACAGGAGTGAACACAGCCCCTCATACCATGCAACGGGAATGGGACCCGTTACTGAATGGCTAGGAATCATGATGGCCTTTGACAGCTCATTAGGCTGTGTAACTGGGACTGGCTGAGCTGAACACGACCCCTCTTGTCGTGCTGTGATGTCAGAACCTAGCGTTTCAGGGATCGAACCAACTAGGCCTGAAACAGCACTCCTGGCTGTATAACCGGCACTGACTGGGCATTAAACAGCCTCTTTGGCTGCAAAACTGGGACCAACTGAGCTTTACACTGCTCACTATACCGTGAAATGGGTCTGGGACTCGTTATCTGTGGGTTAGTGACCGTGAGTATTTTAGATGGCTTTTATAAATGAAATGAGCCCCTTATGCAACCCCTGAACCCTGCTGTCCCCACATGCGGTACTCACAACGTCAGGAGAACCAGGCTTGACGTCCTTGATCGCTGCAGACAGATGCAGAGGCTCCGAGGCAGTGGCCATATTGTACTCAGACACAGGAGTGATGGTCTTCTTGGGCACAGGTGGAGGTGATTAATTTGTCCAGAGTCGCGTGGGCGATTGTCATTTTCCACCTCCCCAACAGAGAAAGGTGACCCACAGTATATAAGCACAAAGTCTATAAGCTTCTCGAGAGTCCAAGTGGGATCATCTTCAGGCAGACTATAAAGCAATTCAAGGTCCAGACCAGATAGGAAACAATCCTTAACAACGTCCTCCTCTGCTTTAACGCGCTGGCTGATGAAATCACTCACATAATCCTCAATCTGACGTCCGCATTGAAACAGTGAATCCAGATGAGCTGGGCACTGGCTTTTTCCATCTCAAGAACATATATAATTTGCGACCTATGCTCTCAACCTCAAATGCATAAATGTTAATTCATGTGTTTATGACCTCGATCTATGCTACAATCTGTATTGTTAAAAGTGTTATATAAATAAAAGTGACTGATTGATTAACAAATCACAGCAATATAAAACACTGTAAAAGAATTTTCAAAAAGAAAGCAGAGTGCAATTTTCACAAAAATAGCAGTAAACCCATTGTACCTGGTGAGCAGCCCTGTGCCGAGCCATGGGTGCAGGAACCTGTATGAGAATGACTTGTCAAGGTGTCTAGAATTGCTGAGGACCACCTGATGGGAAAACATTGGTTTGAGAATGAACTGGCAACTTTGGGGAAAATTATACACAAGTAAAAGAAAGGATAAAATTTCAGTAACAGGCACCTCAATATTCTCTGCATGATACAAGACCAGAAAGGGGACTGGGCCCACCCACACCTTTGCAAGAGGAAGGTGTCTGTTTTCATTTGTGCCCTCAATAATCTGGTTGAAAAAATCTTCAACAGAAACACAATTTATAATCCTGCAGTGTTAAAATATCATTAACTGATGCTAGTTAAAAAGAACTCTGTCTCTTACCGCCAGCATTGGCTTTAAATTGCAGTGCATTGCCAATAATTGGATAAGCGCCCGGCATTCCTGGAATTGGTCTCATTTCATTCCATCTTCCTATATAATTTTTAAGTGGATGATATGCAGTAGATGCCAACAGAAGTAAAAGAACGGCTGTGAATATAATCCCCAAGATATACAATCCAAAAAGGACACCCATTTTGTTTGGATGAAGCAGGTCGTAGTTAATGCACTGAATGAAGTGCACAGGCTGCTTCACCGTGAACTTCAGACTTAACCGTTTCACTTGCTTTGTACAAACAGAGAGAGAAAAAACAGACTGGGCTGATCAAACAGATGGAGTTATGATTTATAACTGGAACGCATGCAGGTTATCTGTGAGTAAGTGACTCTCGCTAAAACATTAACAGACAGCAGTGGTAATTTAGCAACAGATAATGATCTGGCATATTAGTGGTGGATTATTGTGGCTTGTATGAGAGTATCGTGGTTTACTGGCACAAATTCAGCGGTTTTCTCCAATGGAAGAGCTTTACCAAGTTTTTTGTTAAAGATAAAAAAGCACCCTTTACCCTAAATGGCCAATGGATTTTATACTTGTAGTCTCGTATTTCATCAAAGTATGATATAAGTATGAAAATATTACCAATATCATTGGTGAAAGTGAGAATAAGAAAATAGCTTGGAAAGGCATTCAGGGAACAAACACATAATATTCTATGAGGATCACTGCGATATCACTGAACCTTTGCCAAACTATATAACAATTTTATTGCAAATGATTGCACCAAGCAGATAAAAGCAAACAGTTTGATAGAATTAAAATCACTGAAAAATAAACATAATTAGGCTATTGTTTGTTTTTTCATCAACCTGTTGGCCGCAGACATCTGTTTAAGCATTTGAACAAATAACTATTATACTTTAAATTATATATACAACTTACAATAACAAAAAAAAAATTGGCATTCATTCTTTAGCATTTTAAAAAACAAAATTTCAGGGAAGTCATGGGTGCTGTTTGATCCAGATGTTGTGTGATCATCTGTTTGATCCAATGTGAAAATCCATAAACTGAAGGCACAACATCAGGTAACAAACCATTAGCAAATCTCAATCAACTGAAACTATGACAGTGCATATAAGTCAACTGTATTCAAAATGTCTTGCTCATTAAGCTCTTTTGTTTAATTATAAAATGAACTCCCCTGCTATGGCATGACAGGTTGAAATTTCTTCCTCACATGCACTGGAAATCGGCTCAGCTGTTTCCGATGATTCTGGCCGCCTGAAAGCAGATGGTATTAATGATTTACTCAAACTTGCTAAAATATTTTCTTTATGTGAATCTCTTCTCTACCAGGACCGCGCTTTATTGAACATGTTAATTAATCTCCAGTGTCCCAAAAGCTAAATAAATAAAACAATTCTCACAAAGAACTCACATATTCCTCTTAATTAAAGCCCCTTTGTCATTGCATATTTTTCTAGATCATTCATTTGTTGATATGCGGTCTATGGAGTATAGACTGCAAAGGTAATTGGTTCAGGCTTTAAAGTTTTATATTAAGTAAACATAAACAAAAGGCAATGGATTTAAACTATGTGACACTAACTAATGAACTGTTGTTTCTGAATTAAATTAAAAATAATAAGAAGTAGCGCACGGACCCATAGAGGTGATATGGGGCATGTTTCCACCATCCCCATCAGAGGAGGGCAGACGCCGCCTGCTGGGTGTGACACACTCCAAAAACCCACTAGCTGTAGAGCTGGTGATGCCCATGCTGAAGCCTGTCACACCCATAGGTGTGCTCTCACCTAAGATACATAAAGAAAAAGCTTAGATTACATCTTATTTTTCTTATATGTGACACTGGACCACAAAACTTCTAGGTTACGTACGTAACCCACGTTCCCTGAAGGAGGGAATGGAGACTTTACATATGGGAACTTGCCAGAGAGACCGATTGCCTTTGAGCTTTAAACAAAAGGCCAATTAATATTGGCGTGCATTTGATCTCGTTCAGGTGCACCTCATCGCTGTGTGAGTATAAGAGGGCACGAGCAGAATGCACATGCAGGTTTTCGCTGAAGAGCCGAGCCAGTGTCAGTGCGACCTCAGAGTTGTGGCGGTCTCCGTTCCCTCCTTCAGGGAACATGGGTTATGTACGTAACCTAGACATTACCCTTTCAGTCGAATCACTTCGATGTTACATATGGGAACATCCATGGAACAGGCCACGACTTTAAGGCCGCGTTACTTGGAGATCCCCCACCGACAGGCGAGACCTACTTGTCAGCAGATGATCTGCGCGTAACCTTCCCAACCCTCTGCAGCCCAAGAAGGGGGCGACAGAGTTGCTTTCAGCGGTGCTGAAGCAGGTGGTTGAGGGTGGAGCACATGAAATAGCAGTTTTTACATGTGGAAAAAACAAGTACAATATATTGATCGAATTATGGATATAATTGAAAGGAAACAAAGCCTTCTGGTTGAATGTGGAGATTTTTTCCACACCTCTGGCAATGGAGACCAGAAGAAGCACAGCCGGAACTACTCCACTGTAGTCCAACTTCGGGGCAGGGATCAGGTTACGCACAATTAAGGGAACACTGAGATATTTAAGTCCCGTGGGAGCAGTGCAGCAAGCCGGCACAAGCCGATCTCCTCGCTCACTTGATGTCCTCCGTGAGGACACAAGAAGACACGGCCTCTACGCGGAGGTCGTAAAACCTGGCGAAGTTGTTGAGTGTCGTCCAGCCCGCAGACCTACAGATATCCGCTTGAGAGGCGCCATGAGCCAGCGTATAGGACGAGGCGACACTCCTTGTTGAGTGAGCTCTCAGTCCTAAGGGGCAAGGCTCTCCCTGGTATAAATAGGCCAGGAAGATGGCTTCTACCACCCAGTGAGCCAACCTCTGTTTGGTAACAGCATTCCCTTTCTGCTGTCTACCATAGCAAATAAAGAGCTGCCGAAAGCGTCTGAAGCTCTGAGTGCGGTCAGTGTGGAGGCGCAGCGGGCATACAGGACACAACAACTCTAAGGCTGGGTCTGCCTCTTCCCGGGGCAGAGCTTGCAGGTTCACCACCTGATCGCGGAAATGCGTGGTGGGAACCTTGGGCATGTAGCCGGGCCGGGGTCTCAGGATAACATGAGAGTCAGCCGGGCTGAAATGTAGGCACTCTTCGTCAACAGAGAAGGTTTGTAGATCCTCTACCCTCTTTATAGAGGCCAGTGCAATGAGAAGCGCTGTCTTCAGCGTAAGATATTTAATATCTACAGACTGAAGTGGCTCGAAGGGAGATAGCCGCAGACCATTTAAGGCGACGGCTAGGTCCCAAGAGGGTAAGAGGTGTGGTCTCGGCAGATAAACCCAACACGCATTATGGTAGCGACATACACCTTAAGAGTTGAAGGGGACGGCCTGCACTCCAACCTCTCTTGCAGTAAGGAAAGCACAACTGCGATCGCATTTCTGTGGCTTCTCTCCGCGAGAGGAAAACCAGTTACTCTGAGCGTAAACCTGCCTTGTCAGGCTCAGCCAATGAAGTAACTCCTGGACCACCATGGTGGACATCACCTGGCCAAGCTAGTCTGGTAGACCTGGAGTGTTGCGAGCACGTGCACAGCAGTGGCAGCATAGTAGACATCACCAGCGAGAGCGGACGATAGCTTACAAGCCTCGGACGGGAGACGCGGACGCTCAACCCAGGCGGAGGCACCGCAACAGCGCGCTCCACCTGAGGGATTGCCACCCACCCCCCGGCTGCACCGCCAGGGCGAAGAGCCTGGGCGCAGGCATGACGAGTAAGGGGCATTTGAGAATGGCTTGATTTCCAAAGGGGCAATTTATTCTTCTTTTAATTTAATAAAAATTCTTGTGGATCTTTATCATTGTACACGCACTCCCAACACACATTTCAGTCCAAACGGCTTGAAAAAGTGCATGTACCACCATATGACCCTTTAAAGGAATAAGGTACTTTAAAAAAAAAAATAGAATTAAACAATTGAGTTGTACAGAATAAAATAAATAGGACTACAAAAATATATTATAGGTTTTACTACAGTTACCAGATTAACAAAAGAAAAAACTGTGCGCTAAGTATTCTACACTCGTTTTGTGGCATGCATTTTATTTTTCTTTATGTCTTTATTTTATTTAATCCACCTAATCAGACAGGTGCCTCACGCACACAAATAACATTAGTTCTAGCAGCTATTCTTTATAAAAACTAAAATGCAGTCAACCAAATAGAGTTTATTTTAAAAAGTCCCCTCGCTGTAAAATGAGTGTGCTGTGGCCAAACAAACATCTTTTGAGAATGTGAAGGATTTTACATGGATATTAGAACATGAGTGAAGTAACGCCTTTTTAGGCCACATATAATGTTAAGCAAACCATTTGTATGCTGGTTATAATGAATGCCAATGACCTAATTTGTGTTTTATTTTATAATTTAATATATTTTATACTTATTTTTCGTTTTTGTTCTGTTGCAGAGTAAGAAGAAAGAGGCTATGTTTTATATATACTAATATTTTAATATACATATAAATTACATAAATGAATGTAGCATAATTGATTGTACTTACAAGGTTAACTGGTGTTTTTGGGGTAAGATATGTTTTGAATGTTTCATGAATCACACGTAACCTTTGTCAGAAGTTGATTTGTGTTCGTTTCTATGTTAGATTGATAAATGAGGCCCACTGTGTACTAAAACCAACAAAAATGGAAAGCTGGGATTACGCAGCGCCTGAAAGTAGTCCCCAGAATTTTATTATAATTCCTAGCCATATCAGCCTAGAAAATTGCAAAAAAAAAAATCGGTTTTGTGGTCCAGAGTCACATATAATTTTTTTTTTTTCGGAAGTGAAACTGTAGAAGGCAAATCCATGTTACTGTGTGTTTGTGTTGTTTATCCTGCCACTGGCCAGATCAGGGACCTACTTAGTAAAACTAACCCACCTTTGACAAGTCCTCGAATTGTCCTCATGTTACAGGCAAAATCCATGGGTGTAAAGGACCTCTTCATAGGGGTGTCGGACTGCAGAACAAAAAACATGGCATGAGATACATCTAACAATAGCCTCCTCTGTATTTACCTCCTACTTTAAGCACTGTTACCACAGCAGGAAAGTATTTTAATCACTTCCTTGTTAGGGATGGTGTCACATTTCTACAAAGTTGTATAGAAATGCAGTTTTGGTATTTGGTTTCGTTCTGCATTAAACTGCTGGTTACCTATAGCTATAACTGCATAACATCTGATATCACAATGACTACTCCTGACTGTACATGTACGTCGTCAAGACTTCTGTTTAATGCATATGTTGTCATCTGCAATGTATGCTGTTTTCATCCACACTACTGTACTGAAATTATAATTACAGGAGAGATTTACTCTGAATGTGTGAGTAGTATTAGGCCGAGACAGAGACTCCAGCATCAGAGTGGGCTCTCTCAGAGGTGGGAGGTTGTTGACTGCGTGCATGACACTGGTAGCGCCGCCTCTGAGGATCTTTCCTCTGAGCTAAGAAATACAGAGAAAGATTACAGCTTTGATGAAGTTTGTTGAAGTGCACACTGAATAGCCAATCATCGATAATTAAACAGAACTTTAAAATATAGGTATTATTATTAAATAATTAGAATTTTCTGTAAAAAGGCAAAGGGCGACCATGTTTACTGTTTTCAGTGTCATGTCAACCAGACCATGGAGGTAGTATGTCCTTTGCACCCATTTAAAAAAACACTGCTATCTCTGTTCACAGAGATCAAAGTCCAGAAAGCTATTTTTTTTTTGTGGGATGCTGAAACACCTTTCTGCTTGTGGATTACAGTTTTGTCTAAAACAACGGCAACTGCTCTGCTAAAAGCTTTCAGTTTTCCACAAAATGTCTAATTAATTCACATGTAATTCAAATGAGAAATGAGGTATTGAAAATTCTTTTTGAGGTAAGCAAATATTGAATCACTATAATACTTGCATCAACGTTTAACAGTTGTAAAAAAAATCATTAATGAACATATATTAATTAAAATACTTGTTTTTTCAAGTTTTAAAAAGTCCTAATATGGCTGGTCAGTGCTAATAGGTTTGGTTTCACTACAGGTTTTAAAGACATAGCTTGTAAAAGGCAGTGGCAAATGCTAAATCCAACAAATTATTTTTGTGAAATATGTA
>JAUYWG010000048.1:15518823-15536756 GCA_034779775.1 Enteromius afrohamiltoni
ATCTCTTTTTTTTTTTTAATTTACAGCTTTTTGACAGTTTGAGTGCACATAGACTAAATGGATACCCGGATGGTGCCATTTTTGATTTAGCAATATCATTAATAATTTTGCTAATAAAACAGCTAACAGCCATTAGACTAACACAGTTTAATTATTTGCATGAAAACACTTCAGCTAGCCAAGTTGAGCACTGGATGTATTAAAACTTCTGAACTATACTGATATAGACTGAGATGTGATTAACTGTGAACTGTATACAACTATAAGGTACATCTAAAAGCGGTCCGGACCAACCTTATGAAAGTATGAGTTACGGAAGGCATACTTAACTAAGGACGTTTCGGGAAAAACATATTACAATAAGGCACAACTTAAGGTACACCTCAAGAACGTCATGGCGGTAAGAAAGTCTTGGGAAACACAGCCCAGTTGCTAAACCTTCAGCTTGTGAACATCTCTGTAATGCAGCTGATGATGATTTATATCCATTAATATCCACAACAGTATTTAAAAAAAGAATAAAAAAATAAAGGCAACCTCTGTGAATGTGTTATAAAAGTAAAGCCTCTGTTCAGAACTAATGAACTTTGCGACATTAACACTGTTACTGAACTAAACTGAGATGAATAATGACAATATTATCTTTTCAGAGGTGCTTTACAGTTGAAATTTGATTTGTTTCATAATTTAAGGACTTTAAAAAAACATTTCTTATGTTTTACTGTGAAGCTGCTTTGAAATGTATATTGTATAAAGTGTTTTAGAAATAAAAGTGAAAAACTGTGACATAAATCAGACATCACTACTTTTTTTTCATTAACTTTCATGAACGTGCCATCTAGGGAGAGAACTAGAAGATAAGAACTAGGGTGGATGTCAATATTATTAATGAATACTGAATTTACTTTAACTCCTCACACAAAGTTATCATATGGCTTTAAAAACTTGAACCATTATGCAAAATTCATGGTGACTACCTTTACAGTATGATACATCTATGGTGCTCTTTTGTTATTTTGTGTTCCACAAAACAAAGACAATCGTATGGGTTTGAAACAACCCTTTAAACTCTTAAATCATGTGTACAGAGTTACAGCTCACAGTCTAGTTCCTCGTAAGACTTGGCTTCCGTTTGATGTTAGGTTGTGGTACATCCGAACCCTGCTGCTGAGTCTGGGGAGTCTGCGCTGGGCTGGGGGTTTCTGTATGAGTATACCGGACCCTCTCAGAGCCTGGGTCTTCACACACATCAACAGACTCGCTCCATCATCTATGTCATAACTTCAGAGGAGCCAAGACAGATCAAGTTGTAGCTCTTCATTTGTTTTCATATTGATTTATCTGCAGTTAATATATTGCTTAATTCTGCTCCTTATTACACTTTCTAAGAAAAATAGAAATAGCATTTTTGTAGGGTTACTTTCCAAAATCCAAAAGACTTACAGAGCTCTCTCACTTAATCCCTGATGTCTCTGTTGCAGCGGCTTTGCTTGGATTGTCATAACACCATTTAAATTAATCTTGTAGGCACTTGAGTCCTGATAGAAGAAATTACACATTAAAAATATGCAGACATAGTAATAATCAGGACATGTTTTTGGTAAGTTGTCACCTGTATATTATTGCTGCAAGTGGACAGGAATGTGTTTCTGCTACTGGATCCTCTGGACAACAGAAGATGATGCCCTTTAATAGGGAGTTGAGATGAAGGCACTTGACTGGAGCTCTCTAATGTTCTCCTTTGTGCTGCTCCATCTGATGCCAAGAGAACATTAGGGATTTAGGGAATCACTAACAGTGCACTTAAGTGCTGGCAGATTTGCAACAGAATTTCATTTCATTTAATGTAGCACAAACAGAGACAAATAATGTGCAGGTCATGCTGATGTCTCAGAGTACCTTTTATTGTTTAGTTTTCATCATTAAAAATATAATTATGTATTATTTACAAGCTAACACCCATTTGAAACGCTCTGCAAATGATAATTGTCCTGTGCTGATGTATTTCCTATTTTGATGGTTTCCAAAAATATTAAGCTGTTTTCAACATATTTAATGAAAATCAGCATACTGGAATCAATTCTGAAGACTGGAGTAAAGATGTTGAAAATTAAAAAAAAAAAATAAATAAATAAATATATATATATATATATATATAAAAAAGTAAATAAATTACATTTTATAATATATTACAATCTGAGAAAAATGTTTCACTGCATGTTTGTTCACATAACTGCAGCCTTAACATTTTTCAAAACCATAAAAGTCTTCCCAGCTCCAACAGTATTGTACATACAGTCACAAAACCTAGTGTTCTTCACTTATCAAACATGTGCTTTTGCCTAATTCTGCTGGTTTATATATTCAGTAATACACACCCAGGAGCTGTTTCTCCCAGTACTTGTGTAAGAGCTCCTCCAAAAGACCCACCACCTCCCTCCATATGTCATCAAACAGCTCATCTGCAACTGCGTCACGGATGCATGCATGAGGGGATACCGGGGGGACCCCACCCCTGGGGGCCATGGATGAAAACTTCCTCTGATCCACCTCCTCCTCTTCCCTACAGTCATAAGAATTATGCAAGTTACAACAAAATATTCCCTTCTGCACACTATTAACAGTCCATTTATGGTAAATAAAACTGCAGAAAACAGGAAGTAATAGCACTTGCAGAATTTAGACAACCAGTTACTGAATATCTATTGAAAGGCATAGAAATCTGATTTAATGGAAATCAAGAGTAAGGTAGACTGGGTCTAGCTGCCACAATGACTACTGAATATCACAATGAATTATTACTTTTTGTCCCAGCTAAAATTGAAATATCACGGCATTCAAGATATTTAATATCATATATTTTGTTTTATGAGTATGTGCTTAGCTTAGGGGCTTAGCTTAAGCCAGGACTAGACATTAGTTAAATTAAGATATTTAAGCAATTTTTACAAAAATGCTTTATAAGAAAATATTACAGGTTAACACAGAACAATGACACTGACGTGATATCTCAAAGCAAGATATTTTCATCTGAGACAGCTCAAACATGCAATTTAGTCTGGGACTAGCTTAAGCCTTGTCTATGAAACTGGGGGAATATATGTGTGTTCTTAATGCTATGGAAAAAAACAATAAATTCTTTTTATTTATTTTTTTAAATTACAATATCCAGGTATGCAAGCTAAAATAATAATTAAGACATGTTTTAGCATGTTATCTTTTACAGATAATCTGTATCTTTTGCTCATCAATTAACTGTTTTTTAATGATTATTTTGCTATTTAAATTTTGCTGAATAAACAAGGCAATATAATACTTTTTGTGCAGTACCAGTTGAAATGTTTTTCAGAAGCCAAGAATGTATGGTATGTGTATTTTCATGAATAAACCTACAGTGAAAAATGTTCACTAGAGTAAAAAGTGTGACAACTTGCCTCAATCTTCCCTATAATTATGGTTTGTTTATGAAGGAAAAGCAAAATCTATTTCTGCTTCTGTTGCATAATGATAGAGGGGAATATTATTAATAATAATAATAATATTAATTTAGCATATTAGGCATATAAACCTTAGCAAAAAAAATAAAAGGATAACTTGCAACATACATTTCTTTTCCATCATAAGCTAAAAACTCCTCAATGCTGCCCTCTGCTTCATACACCTCCTCTTCCTCAGTGAGGTCGAGTGAGTGCTCATAATGAGGAGAGCTGGAGCTCTGGACAGACTGCTCACACCAAAGGCCTGGGGCCAGACTGCGGCCCGCTACATACAGCCTGCAGGCAGAGAGAGAAAGCGAGATATGAGGGACAAAACAAAATCTCACCACAGCCAGGCCAGACTGATAAATGCATTGCCTGTGGACATGTTCAGTGTAGTGTCTTCATAACATATTGCATATTTTTTATCAGGTGAGAGGTCTCCTCCTCAAGGGTTGGTTTTATGTGTTATATCAAATGTATAATGTATGATAGGCTTCAGTGCATATTTCAAAACAATAGATAAGTGCAGTCAAGCAAAAAGAAAGAGCTAAGCCCAGGAACCAATCAATAGCGTCAGCTCATTAATCAAGAGATAAAGCACCCCAAACATTTTTTGTAAGATAAGACTGACCTTAAAAAGGTCAGGAGTAACTTCAATGACAAACCTAACACTGATAAATTCTACATAAGGACAAGAAACTGTAGAAGAATATTAGAATATCTAACTTGAATTTCCATCTCTACCTAATATCGACATATATACAGGAAAATGGTATTATACTGTATTGTACAGTATTATAGGTCACACTTTATTTTAAGGTCCAATTCACACTATTAACAAATAAAAGTAATAAAAGCAATATTTTTATTATTATTACATTTAAAACATTTTGAGGACGGTAAGACTTTTGGAAGAAGTTTCACCAAATATGCTAAAACAGTTGTGCTGCTTAATATTTTTTCATTTTTGATTTTATGACACCTGACTTTAAGCATTTCATACAAAAGAGGTGTGAAAAACACTGCCACGGGGTTGCTGAAAAATAAATGTCAGAGGTTTCTCTTCTTCCCTGACAAGTTTTACCGGCTTTTTCCAGCCATCTGCACTGGCCCTCAGCCAGAAAGACCTCTATCACTGCTCAGTGGCCTAAACGGAGACATTAACTCTCAGTGAGCAACTATTTAATGGAACCACATATAAATCACACATTCATTCAAAACTTTTTATACAGTAAAAATAATGGAAGAGCTGAAAATATCCTCAATGATTATATCCTTAACGAGCTGGTATATCCCTGAAACAAAGCAACTAATCAAAAACTTGCTTACATTTGCATTTAGTCTAATGTATATTTGTTCATTTTTCTTCAAATAATTGGCATTTTATTTTAATAGTCAACTTTAGACATTCTACTAACTTTTATAACTTTGTAGCTACATGTCAACTAATTCTCATTAATTTGCAACTGCATGTCTACTAACTCTCAGAGTAGACTGTTAGGGAAGGTTTAGGGGTAGTAGAATAAGTTGACATATACCTGGAAAGTTTCTGATAGTCAGTATGTTGCATATATAATCATATGTTGTAGACCCTTTAAAATAAAGTGTTGGAAGTTATTTAACAGACAGTATACTAATACTCTAATGACTGATAGTTGACATGTAGTTGCAATGTTAGTAGAATATCTAAAGTGGACTATCAAAATAAAGACCAATTAATTTAGTTAATTTTATGTTATTAAGGGGCTTACTCTCTATGGTCTTCTCTTTTGTCCAGACAACTGGTTGTGGAGAAGAAGGAGGTTCTGGCACTGGACTCTCGTCTGCAGATGTACTGAACACCCTCCTGTTTGGGAGGCTCCAACTGATTCCCTAAAATTCTGTAGTCAAGGATGAAGCCCAAAAAGAAAGCATCAGATGGCAGGATTGTGCAAGCTTTAAGTTATTTGAATGTTCATTTTCAATGCTAATTCAGTTATTGAACTTGCTGAATTTTTATTATGATTGAAAGGGGATGAAGGAAATCAATATATAACTTGGGGAAAAAATCTCTATTCATAATTGAATAGTGAATGTTAAATTATAGCTATCAACGATGCCTTGGGCAGTTTCTGTGAGGAACAAGAGACAGCAATGTGTGCTTTTATACCACCTCTCAAAATATGTTAGCATTGATTAAGTTGCATTTCACCACACACTCAGTGTGGATAACTGCTCAACACTTTTGTGGAAACAGTGATCATTTTCTTCCCTGGGATTATATGATCGATAGAACTTTTTATTTATTTATGCTTTACATTTTTAACCCTTTGTCTAACCCTTTAAGTCACAGAACTGTTACATTTCTCTGACAAAGGAGCTGTACCTGAGATGAGGGGTGTGTCCGTTCCACTCCTCACACTCCTCCTGCAGGGACTCCGAGCGGCTGCTGACTCTCCCCTCATACAGCAGCTCATCCACAGAGTTAAAGAGCTGACGCACACGCTGTGTATTCGCCCGCTCAAACTCCTGCACGCAAGTCAAACCAAACAATAAACCAAAGCAAATGATTCCACAGCTGAGGAGATGGTGCATCTAGGGAAATATTTGAAACTGTTAGACAAATGGACTAAAAACAGGAAACTAGGAGAGTCTTTAAAATGATAAATGGAACAATTGTTTCTTATCGATCTTGTTATCAGGTGCATATTAATTATAATAACTTGCAGTGTTATATGATATTTAGAAATACACTGTTAATTCATTTACTTTGTACTTTCACTTTTTATCTGTGTATACAGTACACACACACACATATGGGTTTTGTGGATTATGGGGACTCTCCATAGGCATAATGGTTTTTATACTGTACAAACTGAATGTGGTATTGCCCTACACTGACCCTACACCTAAACCTACCCCTTACAGCAAACTGTGTGCATTTTCAGATTTTCAAAGAAAACAGCATTTAGTATAGCCTTTTGAATTACGGGGACACTGAAAATGTCCTCAAAAATCATATTGTAATACCTATGTCATACCCATATCATTATGCACATTTGTGTCCTCATAAACCACATAAATCTGCACACATATTTTACATGGCTCTCTGGTCTCTTGCATGTCAGCATGTTTGATATAAATCATACAAATAATGTATTAAATTGTTATTACAATACTTGTAAATACCGTTATTTAAATTCCCTTTCCTGTCTTTGCTTAAAATTCAACTTCCTTTGTAGTATGGCCAACCAATTCTTAGTTCTTCTGAAGCTAAATGTAAAAATTCATGAATGAATGGAATGATGCTAAAATTCAGACCAGTTTGATGAAAAGGCTACAGAACATCTGGAAGAAAAACAGAAATATTACATCATATCTCCAGGAGCAGATGGAACTGTGCTCTGTGGAGAGACCGGGTCCAGTGCCTGGGCTGCTGGAGCAGGAGGGGACGTGACTCACGGGGGTTGTGCCACCGGCAGAGGACTGACCACATGACGAGACGCTTCCAATGAAAAGAAAAAAAAAAAAAAAGAGTCATTCATATTACTCTGAGGACTAAAATAAGGTCTGAGTATTCTATTTACTGTAATTAAAAATAATGATTGTGTTACCTGAGACCACTGTTTGGGACACTGGTGACACTTCTGTTGAACGGGGCAGGCACTGAGCTAATGCTTTTGTCAGGTTCATTGAGCAGCTTTTTCCTAATACATAATACAAGGGAATAACAATGGAAAAAAAGCTCTATTAAAAGAGTCATACAAAGCCAATTTTCCACTAGCTTATATAATTCTTTAGGGTCTTAATGGAAAGTTAGTAATATAGTTTATTTTAAAATGTATCAAAGATTGTGTAAAACCCCCTCATTTTACCCTGTCAGAAACAGTTCTTCTGAAATCAGTCTGTTCTGTGTACTTCCCCTTTAAATCTTCACGAGCTCCGCTGACTCTGCCCCTCTTTTCTGAGGCACTCTCGGACGATCTTTTTTTATCTGTATACTTGCTAATTAACACATTATTAGGAAACGCGATTTGCAAAGATTCATTAAAAGACATTATACTTCACTGCTTCTGTAGGTGAGGCTGGATCATGAATGATTAGTGCAACATAAACACATCTCGGTTGATCAAGGGCATTTCCCTTCAACGTACCGAACCAAACGTAACCTTAATCCTCCGCATCTTCAGTCATCCAGAAGGCGGGGGTAAATCACTATTGCTATGTTCATTAATACATTCAACCTCAATCTCTTAGGAGTCTTGCTTGTCTCTGCATCTCGGTCTGATGACGGCTCACTCAGGGCGGGTCTGAGGTAAGACACCAGTTCAGTCTGTGTGACACGCTGCTGTCAATCAACTATTGTGGGAGTGGCCTCTGTCGGTGTGACACCGACATGCATTTGAGAAGGGCTTAATTTCAGAAAAGGCAACTTATTTTTATCAAATTAAAAGAAAACTGTTGGTGGATCTTTATCATTGTAGGGTGGTTGTGTACTCACACTCCCAACACACATTTCAGTCCAAACAGCTTGTAAAAGTATTGTTGCACTAGATGACCCCATTAATGCTGTGCACAGAACACAAGCTACAGCGATGCATTCAGAGACACAGACAAAACAAAAAGATCCTGTGATTAACCTGTTAAACTCCACTAAAAGTCATTTTAAAAATACAGAGCTACTATTTTATAATTATTATGCATGCCACTTTATAACTTTGTATTATATCAAAGGATATATTTAACGTGCATAAAATGTATTTGTCATAAAGCAGGACCATGAACTTATCAAGGCTACTGTAATAACTTTGTTATAAAAAACATATCCACCTCCAGGTATCAAGGGTTCACATGATGCTGTCGCCTCCAAGCTTTCACTCTGTCTCAAACAGCCTCTAATCTATCTAACAATTATGTCATGAATAATTTAGACTGTACAAGATCAAAGTACAATATACAGAGATGGAGTGTCACATTTATCACCATGACAACAAAAAGCTTTATCTGTAGTTCACACAGTAAAACAGAGAAGTGAGAAACTATTCATTTATTTGTTTTGATTATTTTCTAATTTGAAGATTCATTGGGTCTTTTAATATTCTTTAGCTCTCAGTATTAGTATTTATTAAGATCTACTGTATGCATGTAAAATACAGTATATGCTTGTTATAACCCACAAAAGTAATCATAACAAAACTTTTACAATGAAATAAATGATGCTACATGTTTTAAGGTTATGTGGTTGCAAACAATTTATTTAGCTACATTTCGTTTTAAAATAATATATGTTGAAAATTAGTTTCATGAATTTGTTTATTTAAATGTAGCTAAAATAAATCGATTCAATTCTATCTATATGTTGTTGTTTTTTGTATACCGTACTTCATATTTGATCTTTCAAAACCAAATAACAGCAAGATGTTGCATCTGTGATAATTACAATGCAATTATTGAAGATAACACTTGCTTAATTAGTGACCTTGCTGATGTAACAAAAGACATTATCAATCCTCCAATAATGCATAATGTTAATTTTATGGCGATTTGTGGTTGTTACTTCAAAAACTCCTTCAAAAATGCCCATAACTTCACAAAAAACTTACCCAATTACAATGAGTCCAGCATGCCTCCCATGGCACGCTGCCCTGTAGCTGTTTGGGTAGTGCGAGAGCACCGGTATGGTGGCCAAAGATGGGGCCCACCCAAAGCCCAATGCACAGTGCATGGGAAAAGTATTCCTTTAAGTATGTACGGTACCCACCCAACAATGTTAACTAAAGATATTCAGACAGATAGATAAGCCATTAAAAATATGCAACTTCTTATTCCTCTGCAGGTCATCAGCATGAGTGTGCTCCTCTCCCCCCCCACCCTGAGCAGAGGCGGCTCTGATCTGTTCCTTCAGCTCCATCAAGGGAGTGTTTGGACACACTACAGTGGCACAGCACAGGTCTGAAAGTCCCCACCCTCCCCTGGATGACTCACAGGTGTGTGCACCTTACCATCCATCCATCCCAGGAGTCTTTTTAAACTTTAAAGTTTTCCCCATCTTTGAATATAAACATTAAGAAACAGAAATGTTTCTAAGTTGGCATTTTTTCTGAATATCCAGCAGACATCTACAAATAAATATAAACCTGACAACAGTAGATTTAGGTTACACAACCAAAAGGATTTTGTTGTAAGATTTTGTTTATCCATAAACAACAAATTGCAGAAAATATGATTCATGTTTGTCATCTGTGAAGATGCGTTTCTTCACCAATGGATCCTCTGCAGTGAATGGGTGCCGTCAGAATGAAAGTCCAAACATCTGATAAAAACTTCATAATAATCCACAAGCAATCCTCTCCAGAGCATCAGTTAACAAAAGCAAAATGCTGCAGGTTTGCAAATTCATCAAGATGTAAATCAAAGCGTTCCAGCTATGATATGAGTCCTTATACTATTACTTGGTTCAGTGAGAAATGTTCACAGATCAAGCACTATTCTAAACCAATATGCAGGTGGACACAGGCAATTCACCTTTTCTCTGGAGGTAGTCTTGTTATTATCAATGGTTTGAATTTAAAATGCTTAAATTATGGATTTGTTTCTTATAAACATGCAGCTTTTAACTTCACATTAGACATTAACTGATGGCCTGGAGTTGTGGACTGTTTGGACTTAATGGCACCTATTCCCTGCATGTGATGTACAGTAAGTGATGTTATGCTAAATTTCTCAAAATCTGTTTTGTGGTATAAAACAGAATACAGCACCTGTAATGCAGTATTTTTTTTTTAATGTGTAAAACAGTTTTAGATGGGGCATGTCCACTGCCAAAAAGTATTTCATCTCAAGTAGGCATACAGCTATTTCTGTTCAACTAAATAAAGGAGATATTACGGTAAGACCACTCGGTGTACACAGGAGCACAAACTGACACCGCAGCTACAGAAGACGTAACGCAGAGAAAGGGGAAAACTAATTAGCATCAGGTGAGGGCTTCAACGGTTGGCAGGGGTCAACAAGGAAACCCAGCATCAGTAGCATCTCAGGTTTCTCTCACAGAGCAAACAGCAAATAATTTCAACAGGTTGCCCGCCAGGGCCTAATGAAACATGCATGACGAGCATGGCAGCAGAAAGCCTTAGCTGACTGACATGGATTCTTTCTCTTGTCTGCCTTTTAGCAGCAAGTACAACGGGACAGTGATTTCACTCAGTACAAGCCTGTTAAATCTTACACTATTCCAGGGTTCAAATAACATTAAACCTGACTTGTTAAAGCCATTATCTTGTTTAACATAATATCAAGTAATATACAAACATTTGGTTTAAAACATCTAACTGTGTATGTTTGTATGTGAGTTTCTATCTATCTATCTATCTATCTATCTAAATTCGACATTTAGAATTCAGTAAAATTCTTAAACACTTGTTGCATATACAGTAGCCTATGGGATATTAGGAATACTGGCAAAAAACAAACACACGAAAGAAAGAAAGAAAGAAATCTTTCACCATACATTAGATAAAAAACAGCACATTTATTCTTAACACAACAATGCTCAGCTTGATTACTGAACAATTTCTATATTTTCTATATTCTATATTTATATTTTCATTCCACATTTATTCAGAAGACACAGTGCCTGGAAGGCAGTAGTCTTCTTTTTAAACCAGCATCAAAGGAAAGCTACACTTTTGCTTTTAACAGTTTTCAAAGATCAGCTCCAGTGAGGGACTTCAGTCGTAACTAAATGCTGGTGTAGATTGAGCAATTAGATATGCTAGTGCCAAAGGAAAGACTATACCCTGATTCTATGACATTAGACTTGTATTAATTAGTTATCAAGTACTGAGCACAATTCAATTAAATATTGAAGCTCGTGCCACAAAAGAACACAGTTTTGACCGCAGGCTATTTTTTTTTTTTTTTTAGCCTAACGTTATTGTACACAGCACTAATAGTCAACAGTGTTGCCCCTTATTCCTCAAGTGCAACACCTAAATGGACAGACATTCCCAATACATATACATTTAAATAATAAGGACAATCCACAAATTCAAAGAATCAACAGATCATTGTTCTAAAACTCCAGTGTCTGGCATGAAGCAGGAGATATAGCGCTTACTTGAAGCTGTCATCTTTCTCTCGAACCGGGCTCATATTGTCCTGAGCTCTTCTTGTCGTTTTCCATTGAAGTGTTCGTTCGGAGTCTAGCAGAGACTTGTTGAAACCACAGCGATAATGTCTGTCAGGAAAGCCATGCTGGAACTTCGGTCCGGTAGAGCCGCCGCTCGGCTCAATGCGCTCTACGGTGACCTGCATTGATGAATGTGACTGACAGCTTCACCGCGCCGACAACAGACAGAGCAGGTGGCGAGCTGTCACTCACGAAAGGGACACTGTTACTGTCTGCCATTAACATACAACCGCGGAGCACATTCTGGGGAGGCTAATTAAGAGTTGGTCCCCCTTAGCGGAAGTCAACACACTAGGCTGACGGGACCTCAGAAGTGAGGATTGTTTTGTTTTTACACGTACACACGAGTGTATGTAGGTATATACATTTTAAAAGCGCGTTTAAATAACCACAACAAATAAATAAATAAACAAACAAATTAATTAATTAATTAATCAAAGTTGAAGTCAGAACACTCAATAGGCTAAGTTAACTGACAACAGCCTAGAAGTAACCATGGCAACAGGTTTCCGTTCTATCGTTCAATAGACGACATGACGTCACTACTCACGTCATAATAATGTTTTTAATTTGAACATATTTTCGATATACGAAACCAATTAGACAAACTTAACAAACACAGCATGTATGAGTTACCTCAAATGTTTAGTTTTAGTTTAAACTGTTGCCAAAAAGTGTGATTGTTACCGATTAAAAATCCAAGACAATTAAAGGAATAGTTCAACCAAAAAAGAAAATTATGTCATCATTTACTCACCCTCAAATAACGTAATAAGTTTGTAAGGCTGTTTTGGGTCACCATAAACTTCCAAGTTTAAAGTTCTTCAAAATAACAGTTTAGAAGTGATGAGAGAAATTTCATTTGGGGTGAACCATTCCTTTAAGCTCTGCTCTGAGGAAATAGAGAAATAGGCTAGGCTACTAATCATATTAGTGCCCCCTCAAAACACATATATATATATATATATATATATATATGTATCGTTATGATCAGATAAGCATAAAACTAATCCTAACGGATGAACAAAATAAACTCTGAAACAGCAAGGAATCTATCAGACAATTGCATTTTGCACGTACAACACTAGAGGGAGCCACAGAACAGCAAATACTTGACGTTTACGCAGCACTACTCGCATCATAAAAATGTTTTTTTATTTTAAGATATTTTCGATATATGAAACCAATTATGGACTTCAGGAGCACAAAATGCTCATTAATCAGTGAAGTCACAGAATTAGGCACATGCCCTGTTATAAAGCAGTGGTTATTTAGGTAAAATGCCATAGTACCTCTAGGGATTTGTTTCAGTAGTTTGGCTTCTCTGTAAATTGGTTTTGAGAAAAGGGGACGTTTAATGGATGAAAATGATATGTACCATACTGTACAAAAAACACGTTTCTGCCTGTATCTTATGAAAGGGCGATAATCCATGTTTTCTACTTTAGAAATCAAAAACGAATGAGTTACATGAGAGGCAAAAACAAAAATGGACACAAAATCAGCTGTTCAGTCAATCAGAACTATTATGTTTGTTGTTTGTTTCTCTGTGGAGAAGTCGCAGATCCTCAGATTCAGTTCCTTTGAAGGCCAACACTGAGCCCATGTGCTTATGGTTCTTCAGTGGCAAGTATATTTATGAAAAGTGCGTATAAATAGTGCAAGTGGATACTGTGTGGTCAGGGTCATCAGGTCGGGGGCTGTGAATCCTAGGAGGTGGAGAGATGAATAGCTGGCCTCTTGGGAGGGCTGGCGATGAGAGGTACTGAAAGGTCATGTTGAAAGTGATATACCCATAACTCAAGCCACCCGGTCACCCTTCATTCACGCTGTCCCTTCCCTAAACGTGCCGCCAGCACAGCTTTACGTCTTTGTTAGGACTTTTCAGTAGCCAGAGATGTCTAGAGTCCTCCACTCAGACCTGATGGATTCACTTTCCATCCTTAAATGTTTTGGTAGTGATGACATAAATAGTTGGTTTGCTAGTTTTAAATGAATTGAATATACCTAACCATACTTCAGAGTAGTTGAAGATGTATTGCAGCCTATGTTTAAACTGTGTACATTATGTGACCCTGGATCACAAAACCGGTCATAAGTAGCACATTTGGAAAAAGTCCAAATGATGGCTTTTCCTTATATCCTAAACATCATTACAATATTCATTAAAGATCATGCTCCATTTATATATTTTGTAATTTTCCTGCCGTTAATATCTAAAAACTTTTGTTATTAGTAAGTTTTATTAGTAACATGCATTGCCAAGAACTTCATTTAGAGAACTTTAAAGGTGATTTTTTGCTCCTTCAGATAGTTGTATCTCGTCCAAATATTGTCCTTTTCCAACAAAAAAAACATATTCAGCTTTCAGATGATATATAAATCTCAGTTTAGAAAAATGACACTGGTTTTGTGCTCCAGGGTCACATATAGAAATGTATTTAAGCAAAACGTTCCCAACAGTTTGGGATGAATAAGATTATTTTTCATTTGTAAAGAAATTCTTTATTTTATCCACCAAGGATGCTTTTAAATGATTTTTTGTACAATGGATTTTTACATTGTTAAAATTGTTTAAAAATTCAAATAAATGATTTTCAATTAAATACTGAAAAATAATGGTTTCAAAAAAGCAGCCTAACTGATGCCAACATAAATACTAATAAGAAATGTTTCGGCATTATCAGAATAGTTTTTTAAATATCATGACAATAAAGACCGTAGTAATGAATATCTAAATATTCAGCTTTGCAATCATAGAAATAAATTACATTTGAAAATACATTTTAAAAAACAGATATGTATACTATTTCAATTTATTAATATTTCACAATAGTAAATTTTTTTCTGCATTACATGCTGCATAAGATACTGCTATACTTTTACAATCAGGATATAACATTCTTTACCCTCAGTTAAACAAACAAGCTACAAAACACTGTGTGAATCACCTTGTCCGGGTCTTTACACTGCACCAGAAATAACCTTGCTGGATAATAGAGCAGGTATTTATGCAAAAGTGTCCAAAGCAAAGGCTGGGTAAAATGGATTACTGCCGCCAGGAGCTGCTGAGGAGCTCACCAGCAGCACTAATAACCTGTCCCCATATATTCAGTCATTCCCATCTGCTTTGATTTAATGCCTATTACCCAGCCTCCTCCATAGCCTCTGTTCTCTGATTGGTCCACTTACGTGCTAAGCCCAGGCAGCTTATAGTATTTGTAAAACGTGAGACACAAAGAAAGCTTGTCCTTTGCTGAAAGGAGTGTGCGCGTGTCTGTGTGTGTTTGCTTGGAGGATGTAACTCACACAAAGCAGGTTCATCATCAGAGAGGGTCTCCATCCTGTGAACGGTTAAGCACAAAGAGGGCAGTCTGGCATCTGAGAGGAAAATTAAAGCTTGCAAGGAGGAGGTTTGAACTGAATAGCAGGCACTATAGAAAGAGGACTCAGAGTCTGGACTGAAACAAGAACTGACTGACGTACGAGTTTTGGATAACAGCTGGGGATGATATGATCTTTCATGTGGAGGACTCAGAGGCCGATGAGCTTATCAATGATCTTGTGCTTCTGTCTGTGAAAGAACCAAGTAACACATCCAGCACCACTGCCAAGCAGAGCCAAAATGCCTTCATTTAAAGGTAGTGTGTCTTCTTGCTTTATGCTATTGACAAGATGCTGGAATTAATATCATTGTAATATTTTCCATTGTTATAGATATATATAGTGTTAACATGAATGTACACAAGATTCTTTATTGACAAAAGTAGCCTCTAGTTAATGGGACAGATAGAAATACTGCATGTATCCCATTTACCCTCTTAGCTTCAAGCTCTTTAAACAGCTTATGAGGCTTGTTGCCTTCTAGAAAGACATGCAACGACGTGGAACATTGATGTTTAATCCTTGTTGACAGCAAACTCCATAACACAGTACATGCATTTCGTTACATAACATCATGTCCACTCTTGGCCTTATTTTTCAGTATTAAATGCATGCTTTTTGATACATCATTTTGAGACTTTGGAAAGACTGAATTTTATATATACTGAACAGAGGGTTGTTAGATGAGCTCTTTGTAATATTTATCATAGATTACTGTAGGTTTTTTTTTTCATTCTTTCACAAATTTAAGATTATAAACAGTAATTGCATTAACGTCTTTGATGGGTGATTAGACAGTCCAATAATAGGGGCTTTATGCACCATTTAGTTACACAGCAAGTTTGTCTGGTAATTAAATACATCTTCGTGTTAAACGTCTAGGAGGTGACAAAATAACGCAACCTTTGCAGGGTGTATTTCTAGGCCTCTGACACTCATCTGAGCCGGCTTTTAGCCCCTAAGACCAGGCTACGCGTCTGGTGCCAGGACCCTGCTGCTAACAAAGTCAGCAGGAGGTCACTGTCATAGGGCAGCATAATGTCACTGTATCTCTAACACTGATTCTATAGTTGTGATCAGAGATATGGCGTATTATAATCAGCCATTGGGAATTGCTAGGCAAAACATTGTTGTAATTAAAGTTTAGTTATTGTGTGATTGATTGTTTATTCATGTAAATAGTTATGATACTATTAATGTTTTACTAAAGGCAGGGTAAATGATGCCACAGAACAAAAAGCACGATCACCCTTGGTCTTAAGACGTGTTCTAGGGACAGATAAAAGGTCCAGGTCAGAAGACCTTAAAAACCGACCCTCAGAGGGCTTATGTAAAATATCCAGAATATAAAGAGGTGCCTGACCACGCAAGGCCCTATAAGTGATAACTAAAATTTTAAACTGCACTCTGAATTCAACAGGATGCCAATGAAGTTCCTTAGGTACAGGTGTAATATGTGACCACTTACTGGTACCAGTCAGAAGCCTTGCATTCTGTACTTGCAGGCTCTTCAAGGAAGACTTATTCAAGCTAGTATACAAAACATTGCAATAGTCTAATCTAGACAAGATGAAGGCATGAACAAGCATCTCCCACTCTTTTCTTGAGACCACCGATCTAATCTGTGCAATGTTCCTAAGATGGAAAAAACATGAAGAAACTACAGACTTTACATGACTATTAAAACACACAAAACTTTGTAGCCAATCAGCAGTAAGGGGCGTGTCTACTAATGATGTGGAGGAGAGTGAGTTCAGTGAACAGCAGAGCGACAGAAAGATAAAAAACTAAAAATTAAAATGTGTGGAACGATAAGGCAAGAAGTAAGACCCGTGAAAATATCGTATCAGCTTTCCAGCACTGGAGAGAACTCAAGGAGTGGAAGGCCTGCTATCGGACGCCGAGTTTGCTTTGGTTCTTCTCTATATGTGAGTAACACCATGTTTATACACCGTGACCCGCCGGTGTCTGCCTTCTCTGGATGAGATAAAGAGACCTTTTAAAGTGTCCCTATTATGCCTTTTCAAATATGATCTTTCATGCAGTGTGACATGTAGCTGTATGTGAACATAAACTATCTGCAAAGTTGAGTCACCGACAGTGCACGATAAATGAAGTTTTATCGTCAGACTCCGGCACAAATTGATAAGGTAATATCGAGGCCATCTTTTCTATGTAGTGACAGGTCTCCAGAGCTGTCACTCAGTTATGGCACTGGGCGTTTCGTTTTCCGACACACACTGTAGTGGTAGACTAATCATAAAGGACTGTGGCATCTGACCAATCACAGCAGTGAGGGCTCACGGGTGGACAAGGTTTAGACAGACTGATTCTTCAAACTGCTTCAGACGAGTCGTTTACGAATCATTTAGAAATGGGGTAAAAGTAAATCTATTTTTGGAGAAAACTAAAGTGTGTTATAGTTTGAGAACCTTGACCTTGCATACATGTAAACCTGTTTTAAGAGACTAATAAAGCAATCTTTATAATTAGCAACCTTTAAAATGGCATAATAGGGGCACTTTAAAATTATTTGTAATTTGTGTCAGCACATCATAAATAGAACACGGCAACAGTTTTCGGTCGGAGATGTGTTGCACCGCTCTGTTTGTACACAGGTTTATTTGGTTCACAAAGGGACATAACTGATCAGACTGAACAGCAATCCAATAACCTGACTAATCAGACCAGCTGTGTTGATTTATTCTTATATAACACCCAATTCAATCAGAGACCACAGTGAGTTTTTTTTTTTTTTATAATCCTAAAAAAATAGAAAAAATATTGAAATATCAAAGTAAGGTTACGATGTAAAACAAATAAGTAATAATAATATTTAACATTCTGAGTCATAAATGTGACACTGATACTGAGTTTTCACTTCCCTTATTATCATTATT
>JAUYWG010000048.1:15536856-15556708 GCA_034779775.1 Enteromius afrohamiltoni
ATTATTTCTTGATTATTAAGTTGTACAAAGCAAACCTGCCAGAGGAGAAAAAAACACACTAAGAAACTTTAAAATTCAATCTAACCTTTCACTTTAAAAATAAATAAATAAAAAAAGTGTAGGGGAAAATGAAAAACTAACATTTTTACTGTTATTCTCCAACTTCGACAGCACTGAAAAATACATCACCAAAAAACACGTTCATATCAATCATGTCATAAGTAGTAAACACTTAAATATATCTATTTTAATGCTCTTGTGTTCTGTCCTTTTTTCTTTTGACATATAATGTGACAAACCTACTTTCAAGATGATTTTTGATCAGTTATCCCTGATTGTCTTTATCCCTTTCTTCTCCTGGAGAAAGACTTATGTTGTTAGCGCTCACTTACAGCATTACCGGCATGTGTGAAAGGAATTGTTGAATTGTTGACAGAAATACACCTTTTTGGCAAAAATGCACTATAAAGAAAGCTACAACGTGGTGGTATGTGCAGCAGCAACGTGTCAGTGAAACCCAAGAAGCGCTCAGTATTGGGTTACAGGAGATTTCACTGGTTTTAGTTTCCTGTGAACTCCAGGCCTTGGTGGGGTTTGTCGGTATTGTATATAGGTGTGTAGGCAGGTATGACCTGCTTTTCCCAGCCTGTGGCTCCAGACTAGTCCTTCACCTCTCTTGAGTCATTGTGTAGGACCAGATTCTAATTACAGCCTGAGTGGGTGTGTGAGCAGAGCAACAAAAGAAGAGCAACATGGAAACCTCTGTAAAGTGGACAGAGGACGCTCTGTCCGCAGGTAAAACTATCCTTTTGGAGCTCCCGTAGCAATCACAGAGCTCTGTTGAAGGGGGAAGGGGGTAATTTCTTACACCCTGATGAGGGAACCTTTATTCACTATACCATCTCAAGAACAATGGAAGGAGCTCTGCTAAATATGTCAGCTGATAAGCCAGTGTCGCTCGCGTTAGCATTGAGGTCATGTTTGCGAGAGTTATCCTCATGAGGAAAATTCACAAAAGAGTTACAAGATCAATTACAAATTCCTAAAGCATCCTCTGGGAAGCTTCGCTGTCTCTCTGCCACGACGTCTTGTTATTCCACACCTAGTGGCTACTGTATTGAGTAATTTATGTCAGTTGGATGCCACTACTGTCATTACATAGTTGTTTTTTTTAATCATCACTGACAAGATGTACAATGCAGGCACATAATAGCATTTTTATAGGCTTGAGGTTATTAGATTCACCTCAGGCCAAAAAATTAGGTCATAAAAAATGAATTTCCCCAGGGTCAACTTAGTACTTGAGTAAGAGAGAACCTCAAAGTGAGATAAAAACGGCAGCAGGCTATTAACGCAAACTAAAGCACTAAAGGGTGATCAGGACTGCTTTAGGGGTCTTGTATCAAGCTGAAGGGTTTATTTTGTTGACTTGCTGTAATAAATACTTGGTCTTAGTGGGTTAGATAAGAAATAAATTAGAAATATCAAAAGTTTATTTGAGTAAAATGATTTATTATGTGGAAAGAGACTGCAGGGTGATAAAAGACATTTTTTTGTTGTGGAGCTAGATCACAGTCTGACCACCAAACACTATAGAAGTGTGTCTACTACATATAAACTACCATTAGGGGGCAATATCAGGTCCCACAAAATCCCAGTTGGATGTTTCTGGCCTAAGGGGGTAGAGGAAATAGATGTGATGTCCATTTATCTCTGCTCTCAGTTCCTTTCTCTATTAGTGGATCACATTAAAAAGGCTCATTCTGTCATAAATTAGTGCTGTGTGCAATGAAAATTCAGTCGTGCAGCTACATTTTTTAGTAATATATCGTATCGTATAGTAAGATTCACAAACACTGTGGTCAGTTTATATAATATAATAAAATTGTACTTGTCTCCTATATTTCTCCACCAGCTGCTTATAAACCTGCTTATAAAAAGAAATCAAACATTTCCATGCGAAAAAGATTCACGTAAGTGGAATGTTATGTTAGCAATCCTTAAAGCGCTGAATAAAGCCACTGAGTCAGTTCCTGACGTGAAATACACACTGTGCGTTGAGAGAGAAGGTAAAACTTCAGGATGGATTGGTTAACAAGAGGTACACTGAAAGAAGATGAATGATATATTGCTCTGTTAATGTATACTGATGGTAGAAGCACTTATCCATGGGTACGGTCAACATTGTGCTATTTGAAATGAAGCATTACTGATTATCTTCCTCTCAGGGTTTCTATCAGACCCTGTCTGGTCTCTTGAAGGTGACAAAGTGCAAAGCGTAGTGGTAGTTGACAGTTTGCCGGTTAAATTTAGATGTGTGAGCGAATGTCTGACAGGCTCAAGCAACCCTAGCAGGGACAAGGAAACTCCCAAAATGGTACTCGATGAAATATGTGGCATGTCTGCAGGGTGACCTGCTTAATGCGATCAGAGTAACAGGAGGCAGTGGAGGTATCAGATTAGTTCCTATTGATGTTTTGGTTCATTTACACCTGTTTGACCTATTTTACAAAGAAATAAAACATTAAATAAAACAAACAATACTGAAGAAGGGATTTAGACCACTTCATAATTGTTAAATGTGATTTAGCACATTCCGCCCAAAAATGAAAATATTCCAAACCTGTATAACAAATATCAGCCTGGTCTCATACAAAATGATGTACCTCTTGCACTTGGTACAGTAGCAACAAGTATTTGGCATATCTATTGCGTATGTAGTCTAGCGCATATCTAAATGTTTTACTTTGTTCACATTGCAGATTATTATGACCAATAGCCAGTGCTAGATATAACTGAGTACATGCGATCAGATTCCAAAAATTATGTACTTGTAATTAGATTGCATTACATTGTTTACAATGATTCATTTTTATGGATTACATGATTATGTATGATTCACATAATGGCAGTAAATGATTCATACAGTATATTAGTCCTGGCTTAATCTAATTCCTAACCGGGAAACCGGCCCGAAATGTTTATTTCTTTGTTAATCAGTATGGTATACAATAATCACATTATTAAATTAGGTAAACCAATATTAATCTAAAGTAATCAAACAAAAGCAAATAAAATTTGTAATCTAGATGTTACTAACTACAATTCTTTCTTTCTTTCTTTCCCTCCAAAGCCAGTGGGGTCTAGCGTTATTTTGGATTCCTTTGATGTTCAATTTATAGACAAAAACATTTTCCAAAATATAATATTTCTCTTTCTTCAGAACAATTAAGGTGTGTTAATGACAGCGTTTGTTTTTTGTTTTTGTGTCAAAGTGGTCAAAAGAGAAGAGAGAAATAAATGTACATTGACTTGAATTAACCCTAACGTTTTCCAAGTTTAATTTTTAAGGTGCATATGTTAGCACCAATCAGCACTTTGGTTAAGCAGCACTTCTTCTCAAGAGCAGTGATTTGCCAACACACAACAACAAAATGTCCCGGACAAATCCATAGATGTGCACTAAAAGTGGAAGATAAGAGATGGTTTAGTTTGCTTAACTTAAAAAGAATGGTCATTTTCTCTCACAATTGTCAAAACACTATGATCAACAGAAAATGTAGTACTATTACGCGCGGTATTGTCGCTTTAATGAATGCTCCATTGTCGTTTCCACAATGAGCTTCCTCTCAACATCATCACACAGAGTGGATACCTCCACGAAAACATTCCTCAGTAAATATCCACCACGAGGGAGGGGTACTGCGCTATTCATTACCATCCCATGATAAAGCATGCTCTCTGTTGGCTGTTACTATGACTACCAAGATCTTCTCCAAACCAATGAGAGCCCTTCACTTCTGTCGACCCAAAACAAGTGCATTGAGAAGGGGGTCGGCATGTCTCATCATTGATCCGCGTTTTCAGTCTCTTGAGTCAAGAAAGCGCGTCTGAAATCGGAATATTGTGTCCTGGCAGCCATAGCGCTTCTTGAGAGGGACAAGCTGCGCGAGGGAACTGGCGCGAGAACGGCTTCATGTTTTTGATGCAAACACACGTGTGAGCTCTCACTTAACGGGATAATAATTTATGAGGGAATATAAACCGCGTTTGTTCAGTCTGCTGGATATCACATCATATGGGCGGTAAGGACTGAAGGAACGATTTGCGTTTATTGCAGTAAACGTATGCGTTAAAAATAAAAATTGCTTTACTGCGTAAAAGAGTTCGCGCAGTAAAATGCGATTTTCCTTTGAACAGCATGCACTACAAAATAGGATTCTTTCTTTAATTTTATGCGCTGTAAGATTATGTCGTATTGAAACATGCACTGTATAATTGCACTATAAAATGTGTGCACTAAAATGCTTATATTGCTTCACGTGAGTTGCATTCGGTGAGGTTCGACATGCTGTTGGATTCTCACACCTATGAAACTGTCAAGCTCGTGATGTACGGTATCATGTGGGATCAAATACGGATGTGAGACCGTATGTATGGAAGTATCATACACAGAACTACGTCAGCAGCACAAGTGCTTTGCACACATATATACACTGTTGCAAGGTGCCCGAAGCCTTGCATATGTACCTCTACCGGAGCTTTAAATGATCTCTTGGTCAATGTTTGCTGTGCAACTGTCATTAATGTGTCACAGGCTCTGATGTGCTTTAGCGATTACAAGGTCAAGGAGATCATTACAGATGTGCACTACGTCATAGACTAGGTGAGCAACATAATAATAGTCTTCCTTTTAAAAGAGGATATGATATCATTGTGCCGCTTTTTTTTTCATAGAACGTCACAATTCTTTTTCGTAATATCCGGAATTCAGAAGTTCTACCGTTCTCATCATTGTCTTTTTGGGAGACAGCTATTTTAATTTTATTTATGGCTATAAAAAGTTTGGTTTACGATGATGTTGGTCTACCGCTATTTTGAGTGTCAAAGGTCATAATGGCTTTTACACTTAATTATTTAGTGAGGCTTTAGTAAGGCTTTAACACTTAATTATTTCAGTATTTTTAAAGTACACTTTAGCAAAATTTAGCTACACCTATTTAGGAAATTAAAAATAGGGATATATGCAAACTGAATGTGATGGGGTGGAGGGGGATTTAATTCTTTGTTATTTGAAATTAAATGAGATGTATTATAGTTTTGATATTAAATTAGTTGAACTCTATGTCAAAAAGTACTTTTAAATTGGCCTTAACAACAGCCATTTTTATATTCACTTTCAAAAGTTCTACTGAAATGTGGTGAAATGGACTGATAAGCATTTATAGTAAAACATATATTTACTTAAGACATTAAATCAAACATTTACAGGATATTAAGGATGTTTGCATTCATTAAGCTCTAGTGATGGATGCTTCTATGTTCATGTATTCCCCCCCCCTGCAGATCTAACACCCTTGCAAATTGACCTTTGTGCTTTCTTGTAAAAAAGAAAGAATATATATAAATATATATATATTTCAAAACAAGCATGGTGTGCAATACAGAGAAAGAAACCCAGACCTTGGCATTACATTGGTTCTCACTGTTAACCTTGAAATATAGGACATAATTCACTTTTGGGAAACCGTTTGCTAAGTCCTGGATCATGACCTGATACCTTCCTTTCAGCTACACTTTAAAGCCTCTGGTTGATGTAAGACTGAAGTCATCTCAGGCACGAGCATATGAGTGATGTTAGCTTTACCGGGTGGTTTTCTTTGGCTCAGGTTTGTGCTGACACCTTCAGTCTTTGCACATTCTGTGAGCTCCTGGGTGATGGTATCTCTCACGGCAGGAGGGGGCAGCTCACAAGGTGTCAGCTCTTATTCTCATGCTGTTAGAAATAAAAGTCAATCTCAGCATGAAAAATGTTTGCAGAGGCAATCAAGTGTGAAATTTGTCCTGATGTGGGCTGTAATCTTTCAGAACAAAACAGTAAGAGAAAAAAACCTTTGGCCTTGGTGTCTTGAGGGTTTGTTTGATGCGTGTTATATTGAGTGGCAAGTTAATTTGTCCTCATAGAGTAGGAGCATGACTTCAGGACAACTTCCTTCACTCGGACACACTGATAAACAAGAACTGTCACCAGCACAAAGTGTCAGAGACAAAAATAAAGCCAGCATCATGGAGCTTGAATCACTAAAATATATCTTAAGTGAACTTTAAGTAAAAGAATGACCTTAAGATGTTTAATTAAAATTACCTGGATAATTATTAATTGTATAAATGTTACCTGACAGTCATCCTAAATTTTAACGCATGGTATTTGGTACGCCCTGGAATACTCTAGATGTTTGAGCACTCATAGAGATCTTCTTAAGCACAGATCTGTATATGTTGTCACTTTTCCCTAGAGGCGTGGAGTAACTTTCCAGCCTGCAGACGTGCATGTCTCCATCTGAAAATAGCTCCAACTACAGCACTTGCTCTGAGACGGGGCTTGCCTCTCATTTTCTTACATCTTTTGCCTCCAGAAACCAGCTACAGTCTGGGACTTTAACCCTGAAACGCAGCGGATCCTCTGGGCTAAAGTGAGAAGTTTGGACGTGGAGCCTGCTGCCTGTCAGCTCGGACCCGGTGCCTTTCAGTCCTAATGCCTGGTAAGGATTCGCCTTACATTTTGTTTGGGATTGTGTATATATTTTAGCAACTATATGCAATCTTAAAAAGTCTGTAAATATAATAAAAAGACTGTAAGGTGTATTGTTGAAAAATACAATATGACTGATTCAACATATAATTTGAAAAGAAGGGAATCAATTGTTAGATTTAATAATGCAGTACTAATGACTATGACTAACTCTTATTTATATTAATATTTTTGTGATATTATTATTATTAGGCTTACAAATTGAGCCTAAAGCGCAGATTTTTATGATTGTTATTTTCTACCAATGAACAATAAATAAATGGCAAACAACGAATTAAATAAGACAATTGTTGAATTAAAATATAAGAATAAAAAGCTGTAATAAGTGGAGTAGCTACATAGTCTGGGACCAATTGATAAATTATTTGATAAATTGATAAATTGTGTGTTTCCTATGAATTACAGAAACATATGTTTTTCTTAACAGGGGTTGAGCATGATAAATGTTTGATAAATGCTGTTAACATTTTTTTTACTGTAAAATGATGTAAATTAGATTATGTACTTGCACAAAGCTGTAGAAAGCTATTGTAAAGTTATAATAGTGCCACAATTCTTAATAAATAAATATATATATATATATATACATATATTGTTTTATATTCAAATTAGAATTTATGCATAATTTGTATTTAAAGTAATAAAAAAAACAAAGTGAGAGTTCAAAGTGTGTCACATTTGATTATTTTTGGTATTTTAAGTTTATTTAAAAGAATATATATTTAACTACAATAAATTAAATTTAAATCAATAGATTGTCAAAATTATCATGCTACAGCAATGTTTAATGCAGTTTAGAAATTACACCCAAATAACAGGGACATTTTTAAAGGTTTTAGCATAAAATACTATATAAAATATTTAGGTGAAAAAGAAATGTAAAATATATGCATGCCTCTCTGGCCTAAAACAGAATAGCCAGCATTTACTGATTCAAATCCAGACAGATGTATTGCATATACGGTTTGAAAGAAGATCGCCTTAATACTTAAAAAGAGCCTTTGTTACTGCTGTCTCTCTGACAACATTTATTAATATCAGCTAAATTGCATTTCACTCTGTAATATAAGGCATCCATTGAACTGTCCATCACAAACTCGCAATCCTTTCAACGTGACCTTATGCTCTTTAACTCATTTGAGTTTAATAAAAATGCACATGTATGGTACTTCTGTGATTTATGCTGGGGAATGTTTGAGGCAGAATTGAAGCAGCTTTGAGAGGTCAAATGTGACGTACAGGATAACGCACACAGGGTGCAATATCAGCACAGAAGCATGAAAAGCTGTCATGAAGATGTCTTACAGGAGGCCGCCTGGCAGACTCTACCCCTGCTCCTGTTTTTGCTATGGGGGAGGGCTCTTTCGTGACTGTGGTATTTTTAACTTTGTATAATAAAGGAGTGCCCAGTCCCTGTTTCCTGAAACTGAAGCCTTGTTATACTTTTAACTCACTAGCACATTATAGGACTGGACAACATAGTAAAACGATGATGTCAGGTTAATGAATACATCAAACCTTTCACAAAAGTGTATATTTCTCAGAAGCTTCACATTTTCTGTTCTTTTCGATTAAATGTCAACCAAACAGGCATTGTATTCTGTTCAATTCAAAAGTTAAGTCAAATCTACATTAAAAAATCAAAGCTGGTTTTATTCTTCACAAATTTTGCACAAATGAATTACACAGGGGAAAAAAAGACGTACATTTTTTGTATAAATGTAAAAAATGAATAAATTACAATTTTGTATTTCAAAATTGATGTCGACATTTAAATGAATAAGTTAAGTTTTGAATCAATTTAAGTAAACTAATTCACTTGAGCTGATTCATGGTAAATAAAATTCTTTCCTCTGTACTCACCCTAAAATAATTCCTAACCTGGATCTGTTTCTTCTGTGGATTACAAAAGAAGGGATTTTTAAGAATGTTAAAGACCAAACAAAATTTGGTTTACATGTTAAAAACAAACTAAACAGTACTAAAACCAGCCCAGTCTCACTGCAATTCGTACATATTTTACAAGGCGGCTAATTCGTACGAATTCATACATATTTTCTAAATCGTACGCATTTTTACGAGCCAATTGGTACGAATTTGTGCCCTACACCTAACCCTGCCTCTAAACCTACCTGTCACCGGGTTTTAGACGAATCGTACAAAATCGCACAAGTGAGGTCATACAAATTGTACGAATTACCACCTCGTATGAATACGTACCAATTGGTTGGAGACTGTGTAGACTAAAACCCATTAACTTCTATTGTATGGAGAAAAAACACTTTCCGTTTCCCCTTCCTACGTATCTCGCTTTTCGTGCACCCACCCCGAACCCCTTTCTCCGCCATGTCGCGTGCCAGCTTCTAGGGTTCGGAGTCCGCCGCTCCCCCGGCTGGCTCACCGGACAGTACGCCAAATTCACTTTTATTTTTACATTTCATTAGTGAGGATAGCGTGAACTCTTGAACATCTATGTTCTATAGAAGAAGTCTGATTTGAAATGACATGAAGGTGGTGAGCAAATTACTATTTGTTTGAGTATTCAATTTTGAGTGAACTATCCCTTGAAGTTTGAAGTCTTAACAGATTCTCCAACAATCACAGGGAATCAAAATAGTCTATATTATAGCTTAAAAGTGCACTGAAACCATCCCAGTGTACAAAAGACTGCTTCATTTTATATTGTCAGTGAATCATATTCAGATATTGCTCAACCCTAGTATACTCTGTAACACAATAAAGACCTGTTGAATAAATAATCTGTTAAATAGCGTGAATCTATAATCCCTTTAGATCTGCTCAGAAATGTTTGTGAGCCAATTAACCATTCGCTAAAGTATTTAGACCTGTTTGAAGAGTTTTGAAATACTGTGGATTTTCTAGTTGAATGCAAAAGGCCCTATAGCTTGTCTTTCAAAGCAGGTGGCTGTTTAAAGCAGATTGTTTTGAATGATGTATTTGATTGGCTGGCGTACACATGGCGAGATCATGTCAGAGGACTAGTAGACTTAGCAGTCTGTCACTTTGGGTGCCCTCCAGAGGTTAAACACCTAATTAGCAGATGGATCCCTCAGCCCAAGGGGGTGCTTCTGTCAGAGGAATGGGTCCAACTGGTTTTGTAAATGTCAGCCCATTTAGATATTTGTCAGATTGCGTCTAGGAGAAGGTGCTGGCATGCTGAGTTCTGACTGCTTATCTTGGCTCTCAGGTCGGGTCCCTGTTTCTCTGGCCGTTGTGTGTATATATTTTGAGACCCTCAAAAAGCTTTCTTCCCTTTAGAAAGCACAGAGCTTCTTAACAAAACATAAATATAAGGTGAACCAGGATATTTCTATCTGTTGGCATCGGCTAATGCACACTTTGTCGGACTAAACATTTAGAAGACATGCAACACATGGCAACACTACCAAAAAAGGAAAGATGCCAATATTTAGGACACTTTCTGGTTGGCTTGATATGATAAAACAGATATAAGACGAAGTTGTGCTAACTTATATCTCAGATTATTATCAACTGTTTACATTGTAGTGATAATGTGTTTATATAATATCTTAAGCAAATCGCTGGTGGTCTTTGGAGCCACGGACAATGAATAAATGGATTCTGTCTATATGAAAAACATTTAATTTCTGTGTGGTATATATCTCACAGGGCTCAAAAAGCCCTGTCCTATCTTAATGCCGAGTCTGACAGGCATTAAGATATTTATGTTTGAGCACACACGGGGCAAAAAGCGCGTTATAACACAGGCGCACATTCGCGCTGATGTGACCGAGCCCGACCTGAACCCGAGCATCATTTCTCAGGCTTTTCTACAAAAAAAATTTAGAGACAAAGTTGATTTCTAATCAACATTATGCTACAAATGTTGTTGCTAACTTACAGTGAACCTGAAATACTCATTTAATGTTTTTCTTTTTAAATCCTTTCAATTGACTACTGTATTTATAGACAGATAGAGTCTTATCTGAGTTTTTTTTTTTTTTTTTTTTTTACAACAGTCCAAAGTTATCTTCAAAACATGCTTCAAATTCCATAAATGAACAAAATCAGAAAAGCAGCAACTGTGGCTAAACACAAATCTTCATGGAAACTCTTAATCTCTGATGCTTTTGTTTGACTGTTCACGATTGTTTTGTCGAGGGAAACTGTGGCTCTCGATCTCCAGCTGTTTAAATTTTAAGTGTCTGACTGAGGCGTTTCTGACCAATGTCTTGGCCACACGAGCACTCAGGAGCACCTGCTGATTCAACCAGCTGGATCACAGTAGAGACTCTCTAGTTTTGGCAGATGTCCCAATATCCTTCTCTCATCAACTGTCTAGCTAAGGACAATATCTAACCTCTCATACTCACATAGATGCCAGTAAATCCTTTACTGGCACAAACATGCTAAATCACAAGGGACTCTTTTAACTCAGTGCCTTCTCTTGTGGGAAGATCATGTGCTATGCACTTTGCACAGTCATTTAACCTCAGTGGGGAACATGTAGACTCCCAGTCCCCAAGCAGGAATGGCCCGTGCCATATTTGGATTGTGAACCACTCAAAGATGTATGAACCAAAAGTTCTTGCAGCATAAGGCTTGAAAATAACAGTCGTTGTGTATGTTGTGAACAACTCTGAACTAAATTTGGAGCAGTTATCAACATGATTTTGCAACATGATGGTTTTGATATACTAATCACACGTGTGTTCATTCTATTACATTTAATGCAGCTGTTTTTCATATATTGGAGACCAAGGAAAGTTGTTTTTTAAAATTACGATTATGTTTTCTAAATGATTTCAGGTGATAGTGAAAGCTAAAATAACAACACAGAGAAAGCTTTGCACCAAAATACTACTACTACTACTAATAATAATAAAACCTGGTTATTTTAAATTGTATTAGTATTTTACAGTATTACCATTTTTACTGTATTTTTGATAAGTTAAATGCAGCAACCTATATACTCCTTTGAAAAAACATTTTCAAAAATATGACCAAACTTACATCACATTATTTGTTATTTCAAAAGGTTTAATATTTACAGTATATTTATTATTTATGGTCACTCCTAAATTGTAAAATTGTACAATTTGTAAATTGTAAAATACACGACCATTTTCTATTAGGAGCTAGATATAGCAATGAAATTATACTCCTAAAGCACATGGGAGCAATTTAAGCAATTATCTGAGGCTTTAGAAACTATGTGTTGGTCTGGTTTATCAAACGGAAAGCACAGTACCAAACATGCACAGTTCCCAACCTAACGTAATTGTGATTCAAAAGTTACCATTTAGGAGAACATAGAGCTTGTTGTGTGTCCTGACTCAGATGCTCATATAAATAGCCTGTTTGGAAATCCCTGATGAATAGCAAGAGATTCTTCCTATTTTGGAGAATACAAGAAGCATATCCAGCATATTAGGGGGATTCGAGAGAGCCCATTACTCTGATGTTATGTTTGTACCGTCAGGAAAGACAGGAGCCGTAATGTAACCATTAAATTGTTCTTCTGAGGACATCTATTTCAAGACATCCATAATAGAATCTCCAACAGGTAGGATACGCTTCAGCAGAATCCATAGCTTTTAAAGCAAGTGCAATTACTGTTATCACATTATGGACATAAAAGCATCCAGAACAAAAAAAAAAGTTCTTTGTTCCATTCAGAGTTGTATTTCTGCTTTGTTTTCATGGCGTTTTCTGATAAATTTAAACTTAAACTAGCATCACTAAAAAAGCCTTTTTTTAAATGAATATATCAGTCAATCTGAATAATGTTTGTATGAAAAAAGTGAATAAAGCTGCTTTGAAGACAGCAAATTATAGCCTCTAAAAACTTGTACCCTTCCAGCCTTTGAATAATTCATCACATAAATTAGTCTAATAAATGTTAAGACTGAATTTGTTAATGCCTTCAGTTCTCTCTTAGCTCTTGTCTACTGGTTTAATTGGCAGTGTAGCTGTTTTTATTTTTCTCCCATCCCTGGCACTCGAGCACTGCTCATGGAGATGAATGACATGGTTTCATCTCTGACTTCTGTTAAAGGCTTTTAGGCTGAGGTGAAAATGGCCAGTGTCCAGTCCTTACACAGAAGTCTGACAAATCCTACTATAAATAAGTCATCAAAACAGAACAACATGATCGCCATAGCACCATGCGTGTACAAATAGTACGAGTGAGTATTTTAATTTAGCTTGTGTCTAAAAACAGGATGAAATCAAAACTGATCCTATTTAATAAACACCCTTAATCTTAATGTCTATGATTTGTCAGCCCATGTAGATTATTCTAAAGAAAAAAGTTTTTTTTTTTTTTTTTAAAGTTGAAAACATGGCTGACACAAAAATGATCAAAACAAGTTTCTTAAAAAAAGAGAAAACAAATTATTTTTTGAACAAAGAAAAAAAAAGCAGTACTTTGTGACTCACTTTAACAGAGATAGAAATAGAAGCGCATAGAAAAAAAGCATGCATTTCAAGTGCTCTCATCGATTTCGCTGAAAAATTACAGAATGGTACCAGCTGCCATTAATCTCATGTAGGCCATCCAGCACTGCTACAATAATCAGGTCATTTTTGTTTGTTTTTTTCATAGATATTTTCACCAAAATGTCAGTTTTAAAATAAGCTGACATTGGATTAAATTCACATCCCTGGAATTTCATTCACTTATCTAATTTTCTGTTCCACAGACAAAGTCATAAGAGCATGGCTCTAAACATAAGAGTGAGTAAATTAAATAGAACTTTCATTTCTTCAATGAAAATGTAATAATTAATTACAAGTTCTTTTCTGTTGACGTAACAAAGTCCATGTGGGTAGAGGAAAGTAATATTAATCAGTGATGTCAAAGTTTAGCAGTCATGATCCAGTCAAATCCTGTCGGATAAAATAAGGTCCCCCCTGCAATATTTCCCACTGAGTGTGCTGTGTTCAGAAATGCAACACTTCATTGAAGTATAAGTTGCTATGAATTTGGTGAACTCACATGTTGCAGAGTTTGCTGTCAGAAACACGCATGCTCGGCCTGCTAGCATTTCATAGCGGTCATGAACTGAGGAACCAAAATTCCCTTGATTTTTTGACATATAAAAGGTCATTTTAATATAGGAAACATCCTGCAAGTTTCAGAATATTGCTTGGCCTCTTTTTAAATGCCAAAAGAGATGTGTCCTAGTGATGATGCATGTTATCATGAAACTCTTTGAGTGGGTGTTTTCTATAATACAGCCCTGCAGTTCCAGAGGGACCAGTCTGTGTTTTCAACTTGTGTGTGGAGCGGTACGTGATGCGGTAGTGTACGAGCAAATTAAAAACAAAATGCAACAGCATAGTTTCACGAGAGCAAGTCTTTTCGACTCATACATTACACGTCACATGACGTTACATTTTATTTCTGGTACCTTTACGGGTTGTGTGTGAACACAGGCACAGATTACAGGAAATCAATGGCAGTGAGAATGAAGCAAATCAAACGTTCCGGGAACAATTGGCGGAACACAATTACCCGTGTATCTTCCAGAATCTCTGTGTGAAAGAGGCTTTAGAGATTTGACATGTATTGTGTTATTAAACGCACAAAGGTATGTTTATGCTATGAGACCAGGTACGAAAATAGCTTATTATTTTTATATTATAGGGCTTTGTATCGGGAAGAATCTGGCGATTCGTTTCACGATACAGGTATAATAAGATATGATATGTTGTAATAAGGGGCGTATTTGTATTGAACCATTCGGTACGAGGCTTTGGGTTCGGTACACATTACAAACCGAACAATTAAAAAAAAAAGAGAGAATGAAGTGTATAAAATATAATGTTTTTAGTGATATTTTTTTCATTTTATTTTTGTGGTATCGAAAACATACTGAACCGTGACACCACTGTATTGTATCGAATCAAACCGTGATTTTTGGGAACCGTTACACCCCTAGTTGCAATGTATTGCGATACTGTAAGCCTGACAATATATTAGGATATTTCTTATTTTAGCAATAAACTAAATTAACTTGCAGGAGCGGAACCCACGGGTTGTCACTGTTTAGGATTGGAAATAAGAGGACTGCTATCTAGTGGTCGGGATATGAACTCAAAATAAAACAACTGCCATGAATATAATTTTTTTTTTTGAGAATGCACTTTTGAGAATTGACACAGTATTGTCAAACTAAATATTGTGATACTCATGTGTATCAATATTTTCTTACACCTCTACTATATTATGGTGGTTTTTTTTAAATGTCAGTTTCTTGATAATATTAAAGGTGGACTGGAGAACGGTATAAAAAAACAAACAAAACAAAGACAGTTCATGACCCTTTTAAATTAACTTTCAGCATGAACTGGTGTTTAGGAGCCTTCATGTTTACTGCTGGTCCTCTTGGAGGGTTTCCATGGTGGAGCTATTTATTTGACGACCGCACTGAAATATTGATGGCTATGGAAATGAGTGTGGCCTGTTGGCTCGGTGTCCCTGGCATATCCCCGGACAGAATGATTCCTAATGTTCCGATAGATAGGAAAAAATCACCAGTGTTAGTCCTGCTCATGAATATAAATGTGGAGCTGTGTCCATTTCTTAGGCGAGTGTCCAGCTCCCTTCCCCTCCAGCTGTTCTGTCGCCACAAGTCTGCACCCTTGAAATCCAATATCATAATCTTTTCCTCATTTACTGCTGACAGGTCATTACAACCTTTGATTTACCTAAGTCCTGTGGTGTCACAGGCAAAAGTGTCCGCTTTGACAATATTTATTGGCTGTGGTGTCTGAAGATTTATTTTGAGGATGACCTCTGAGTCCTTTTTTAATGGGACACAGCAGGGGGTAATCCTGTTTGGCTCAATGTTTTATGAAGGGCTGAAGGTGAATATTTATTTACCTTTAATTACACTATACTGATGATACCATGCGTGACACTTTTCTGCAGGCTACTTTGTTGTTTCCATGTTTGTTTAATTTTTGTTAAGAGAAAATGTACCTCAAAATGTTGTTTTATTTTTATTTTTCCCCCATGATATTATGCATGTCTTTCTGTGGAAGTTTAGTCGAATGCTGACATTTTTTCCTCAAAATTTGTTTATTGGTGATCAGAAGCTGATAAGCTTAAAAAATGTCAACAAATCACTATAAAAGTGGCAAAATAATAAGAGAGTTTTGTGTAGAAAAGGCAGTTGTAATCAGTGTTTTTATTTATACATTTAAAAAGTAAAAATGAGAAATGTCACCATAGCAACTAACAGAAATAAAATGTTTACTGTAATTCCCTAAATTACAATAATATAATTTTAGATAAATATTGACAAAATAAAAATAAAATTGACAAAAGCACATAACAAAATGATTAAACAAAATATTGAATTGTATATTAATATATATTATGTAAAATAATTACTAAAATAACAAATTAGAAATGAGAAGTCCTGCCTTAACAACAACCTCAAAAATGTTGAACTCCCAAAAGGACTGAAAATAAAAATTAATGAAAGCTAAATAGAAATATGTAAAAAAAAAAAAACAAAACAAAGAAACAAAAACAATAAATGAATAAAAAACAACCAAACCCTAAAACTAAAACTAAAACATAAAGAAAGTAGTATGTAAATAACACTAAAGCTTGGAAGTTGCAGTTCATTGTCAATATTTTCCTCTGCTGTAGCTCTGAAATCTTATTGATGTTTTTATATTTGCATGATGATTTTTATATATAGATGGCAAATGACACGCAGCCGACAACATCACATTTGTATATGTGCATAATCTCAGAACATATGTCTGATGGACTACTTATAATGGTTTATCATCATTTTTGGTGAGCCTTCACATTCATTACATAAAAACAAAACCAGCATGAATGCCTAACCTGAAAGAAAGATTGGTTAGAATGGCTTGGGAGTAAATGATGACAGAAATTTCATTTATCCCTTGAAAATGTAACCAATTTAGAGGTTTAGAATAGCAAATTTGAATACCTCTCTCTCGTCACGCCCTATTAAGACACAGCATACCACTATCAGATGATGGTCTCAGGTGAAGCACACTTTGCGGGGTGGTCTGCATGTGTGACAAGCGGCACACAAGCATGCCGTGGCTCTCTAAAAGCGAAACATGCGTCCTGCACATGAGCACATATTTGCAGCCCTTGCCTCTGCCTGTGAGTTAAGTAATGTTATAATGTGATTAAGTGACAGTGTTCCTATCATAGACCATCCCTGAAATATTCAGCTTGTGCAAAAATAAGTCAGATATTTCCGGAGTAGAGTCACATGGGCTGTTAATCCATCACTGAAAAATTAGTAATCTAGGTCAAACCAAACAGGGGTTTAATTAGTTACAATAGCCCCCTAGGAGTGTGGGACTGCGGCTCGTTTCTGGCAACCAACTCAAAGAGATGTTAAGCTGTGACACACCAAAAGTGGTCATGTGTAAGATCTGAGAATGCGTGCGGATATATGTGTATGTATGGTGTGTATTTTGATACCGTGCTGCGTGTTTCTAAGATGAAACGCCAGGCTTGTATCACCTTTCACTCTTGGGCCTCATATCCCAAGAGGGATGTTAACCAGCCACATTAGACACTTGCTAGCATGCTGGCGTGCCGGGGAGAGACGCTACCTGCCCTCATACATGCTGTTCACACGGATAAATCAGTGCTTTGCTTTGCAACGAGTATGGGTCGCTGATTCTTAATGATATGTCTTTCAGGACTGTGTGACATCAAGACAGCACAAGAAGGAGAGATCTTCAACATGAACACAGGTACGTTCAGATCCGTTTCAGTTTGCATGGTCATCATTTACCGAAAATTAAAGAAATGTATGAAATGTGTTGTTTTTGGACTTGGTAGTATGATAATATAGTGTAAACAAGTGCTGTTGTAGTATGGCGTTCTTTTAAGTACCTTGGAGTAACTTGTTAGTGATATGAATGGAGTAATTATTAACTACCGTGGTACGGGTGGAATTATAATTTTAAAAAAACAAAAAAAAAAAAAAAAAAAAAAGGTTGACCAAGGTTGTATTTATTTAGCATTAAACTGTTGTACTGTACAATCGTATTACAATTTAAACAACTGCTTTTTAATTTTTATATAAATACATTTTAAAATGTCATTTATTTCTGTGATGCAAAGCTGACTTTTTTTAGCATCATTACTCCGGTCTTCGGTGCCACATGATCCTTTAGGCAGAACAGAGTAAAAATGTGCCATTCCCTTCACGCTGGCCCAGCAGGACTTGTTTTTGTTGGGGCAGAGCATGTGATTTTGTATTCATCTCAGGGATTCTGAGAAAAGCAGTGCAGGGGGTGTTCTTATTTCTTGGCTGACTTTCTCAGAGAACTCTGTCTTTTCAGAGTCTGACAAAGATTCTGGCATCCAGACTGCCTTTTTGACATCCAGAGGTATAGCAGTTAAGGAAAAGGAAACCCGTCAGACTACATCTGGCAGTGCCAACACCGCATCCTGTCAATCTGAAAAATAGTCTAGTAGTGTCAGTTTTAGGATGCCAAGACTTCTTAGAAAACACTTACAGCTAATGCACAATAACATTTCTGGCACATATTTGATTTGAAGATATTTCTATTCTGAATAAAATCGATCTACTATTCGGATAATCTGTTTCCTATACTATATTCAAAATGTAATTTATTCCTGTGATGCAAAGCTGTTTTTTCAGCATCACTACTCCAGTCATCATTGTTACATGATTCTTTAGAAATCATTCTAGTATGCTCATTTGGAGAAACATTTAAACAATGTTGAAAACACTTGTGCTGCTTAATATTTTCCTGGAAAAATGATAAATTTTTAGCAAGTTAGAAAGTTCAAAAGAACAGAATATATATATATATATATATATATTTTAATTTTTTTTTTTAAAACAGTTTGAATATCACTACTGTCCCTTTTGATTAATTACAGTTAATGCATCTTTGCTGAATCTTGACTTAACTTGACCTCACACTTTTAAAATGAAAGGTAAAATATCAGTCAATTTTAAAAGTGTGATTTCCAGCTTTTGAAAGTCATGGAAATGTTGTGTAAATGCTGTGCTCATTTTTGTGCATGCTTATTTCATCTGCTAACAATTGCAATTTGTTATTGCAGCCTCTAGTGCTCACTAATTAGTGGAACATGAAAAAAATCATGAAATTCATTGGTCAGAAGGTCTTGGAACCCTGTACAGAGACCCTGAAGAGCAGTTTAAAATGCTTAGTCAGCCAAACCACATCTTATTTGCATCCATCCTGGCATGCAAAATAATTTTGTAATGTATATTGTATTGCTAAGGATGTCTGACATTGCTCTGCTTGCTGAGTCACAGTTATCTTGCCGTGCAGCAGTACTGATGCATGTACATTTATGTTTGCATGTGCTACTGCGCTTTTCACAGACAGTGGAGGACATGTCCGCAAAAGTGCCACGCTTTCACTCACTCTAACCCCCATGAAGAGAATCCAGAGCTCACCAAACCTATACACGCTCACAGGTATCAGGAACACTAAAACTACAATAATGCATAAAACATTTCACAACTAGCGGCTTAAAAATCAACAAATGGTTCACATTAGCCTGTTTGTCATGTGAGCAGTGGAGCATACACTCTGATCTGACAACATTGCTGCTGGTGTTAAATGTGATGGTGTGTTTACTCAGACACCGCTAGCAGGAATTCCTCTTCACTGCACTCAACGTCACTCATTCCACATCTGTGTTTTGTCTCTCTGCATCTTATGTCCTACCGCAGCCTTCCTCCTCACTGTCTTTCTTTCTCTCTCTCTCTCTCCTACTCTTGCTCGCCATCTCATTCTTGTGCTCGCAGCTTCTTGAGGAATGTTTGAGAGCGGTAGCTCTCCTTTCCTTTGCTTAAAGGGAAAAAGCAGCTCACAGTGGCCAGATTGTTGCCATAGTTGTGCACTTCCATGGCAACAATTGTATACTTCAGGATTTTTCCCCCCGTCTCTCTCAGCACAGTTTCCTCTGGGGGGTGACCTTTTTTGTTTGGGCAGTCTCATGGACTATGACCTCACACACACATATTCTCCATTGTTTAATTAGTCTGCGGGCGGTCGAGGTGCCGCAGGAGTGAGCTAACTGAAAAAACACCACTCATTCAGGACAGAGTTGGAGCGCTGTTCATTTAGCACTGTTTAATGAGGAAGGGTTATTACGTCAATGAAATCGAAAGAATAGTTTTTCCTAGCCTTTTCACTTTTATCAAGTGTTTGTTTAAGACATAAGTGTGTGTGTGTGTGTGTGTGTGTGTGTGT
>JAUYWG010000048.1:15556808-15581503 GCA_034779775.1 Enteromius afrohamiltoni
GTGTGTGTGTGTGTGTGTGTGTGTGTGTGTTTAAACAGCCTGTGTTGATTTTCTCTCCAAAATGTTAAAGGGTTAGTTCACCCAATGAAAATGAAAATGAACTAATGAACTAATGACAATTAGTCTGTTTTACCCACCTTCGAAGCAGTGTACGTGACTTTCTTCTTTCAGATGAATCCAAATGGAGTTATATTCTTATGGCACTTCTAAGCTCTGTCAATGCAATGGCCGGGTGTTTCCTTTCAACAGCTCAAAACGCGTCAAATAAAGTGTGTGCAAATGAAATAAAACGTCCCTCAAACAGCTTATATGACAGTTTTTAATATAACTCTGATTGGATTTGAGAGAAAGTCACATACGCCTAGAACGCTTCGAAGGTAAGTAAAACACATAAAATTTTCATTTTTGAACTATCCCTTTAAGGGGACCTCTTTTATGTGTAAAACGGCTCACTTCACCTGTCAGTGTTTCTTCCTTCTGTCGTATATTTTTGTCTCATTCATCTGTTGTTTTGAAATCTGAAGCAGTGGTTTGGAATAAATTAAGGATGCAATGTATGCACACATAGTCCACTAAAAACACAAATCACTAATGAGTGAATATATTATACCTCATTTGCATTAAGCAGTGTGAAAAGTAGACCCCTTGCAGATGATTAACAAAGTTTTCTTACCTCATTTTACCCCACGCAGACGCTGAATCGCAATCTAAAGATTCAGGTAAGCAGGTCTAAGCATTGCACGGTTATCTGTGATTGCGGAGTTTTCGCCAGTTCTTTTATTTGGTTAGTAGAGACGTTCTATGGTTAAATATTATGCATATATAAAACACACTTTCAAGTGTTTTGTTTGTCTCTTGTCAGATTTGTGGAGGCCCAGCAGCAGCACCAGTGATGGTCTGAGAAATGGTGACGTGTGCTCTTCTTCTCTGGCAGCTAAAGGCTACAGAAGCGTCAGGCCAAACTTTCAGGATAAAAAGTCTCCCACACCAGTACGTTCTGCTGTGTTTACTTCACCCGTTTGTTTTTCTCATCCTTACTGTTGCTGGAGATTTTCCTTCCTCAGGAAATGTCTGCGGATGCCCATTCGACAGGTTTTATTAATGACATTTTTAACTGTGGCAGTCACACCCATTTATAGTGTTTGAAAACTGAGCACAAAGCAAAGCTCTCAACTGTTATTGAAGGACTCTCTGTACTAGTTATCGTAACAAATACAGATCACTTCTGTTTCCTATTACACTATTATAGGTTATTATAAAGCATTAGAGGGACTATACCGTTACCCAAGTTATTGTGAGAAATAAAAACACAAGATAAACGATCCTACTTCATACTGTATTAGATGGCCTTAAGTACTATGCACTTACATCTGAGTACATACATGTTTTTACAATGTACTCGTATTTTACGAGTACATTACAGTACCTACAGTATATGTTATTACATCTGTAATTAATTTATGTGGTAACATTTATAATTATACTGTTGACCCATCTCTTACACCTTAAACCCACACCACCAAACCTGTCCGTAGCCTTACAGGTATCCCACCTAAATAGAAGCAGAAGTGTTTTGCAAAACAATATGATACCATTGATGATAAATTAATTGTATTTATTTTGTAATGCAAGTACATAGTAGTTAATGCCAACTTATATAAAGTATAACTGATAAACATCTAAAGTAAATACGAGTTCACCAATGAATACTTGGACCCAAAAAGATTATTTATTTATTGATACGGTATTGAATTTATTTAATGTTTATTGCAAACAAAAGTCAAATATAAAATCAACATTTATTATTCTTTTTATGCATTATATTTATTATAATTTTTTATTTGTATATATATATATATATATATATATATATACTACCAAATGCTGGTAAAGATGTTGATAATGACGTCATAGTTTTAGGTTTTTTTTATGTAAAGCTTACTGACTTTAAACCATACCCGAACAGTTATTTCAGTTTCCCTTCCACTTGTGCAGAATGTCTACATTTTAATTTTATGTAATCGACTTTCTCTCCTCATTGGTAACATTTGTGTTCCCATCACCAAACATGTGCCTTAGAGAACGTTTCCATTTGTGCCTGTCCTCACTTTAACAATCTACTGTTTATCTCAAAGAGATTATTCTCCAAGGCAACCACGTCCACACCTTTTTATTCAATGAGAGAACCACCGCAGAACAACAGTATCTGACCCGTGCTCTAATATCCCAATGCCCACTCTCCTCAATCAGGCACGAGAACATAGTGCCCACTTCCACAGACTGCTGTCTACAGCGGACCAAACCTCTTGTTCTTCACAGGCAGAGCAACTCTTCTTACACCCCACATCTAGAGAGCTGGAGAGACAGATAGCTTCCCTCTCCATCCGCATTAACCCTAGGCCTCAGATATCAGGACGACGCACACAGACACTGTTTTTGAGACCCCCTACTCCTCCTAAAAGGATGGACCTCCCGAATAGCCGTCCTCCACTGCCATCTGCAGCCCCTCCAGTGGTATATGTCACAGATTTCATAACAGCCTCCCCTACACCATGCTGTGCCTTAGCAAACACAACTAATCCTGTTTTTGTTTTCATTTTGCTGATGCACATTCAGGCTCATGTCATTGTAAAATGCTATCTTCTTTTTTTGATGGTGAAATCATGAGTTGCAGTGGTAATGGACCCAAATTTCACAAACCATTTATTCAACTACAAATGAAACATACACTACCATTCAACAGTTTGGAGTTAGCACTTTTTTGTTTTGAAAGGAGCACTTACATTCAGCATTATGCATTAATTAGATTTAAAGTAAAGACCATAAAAGTTGAAATGTATTTTTTTTCCCCAAATAAATGCTGTTCTTTTCTAATCTAAGAGTTCTGAAGAAAGTTCTAAAGCATATTACATTTCTCAAAGATCACATGGGACTAAAGCCTGGAGTTATAATGCTGAAAATCCAGCTTTGTGCAACTTCAACAAAAAAAATGTAGACCCTTGACCACAAAACTTAAGTCTTAAGTTGCTGGAGAATATTTGTAGCAATAGCCAAAAATACACTGTATGGGTGAGAATTATACATTTTTCTTTTATGTCAAAAATCATTAGGATAAAGATCATGTTCCATGATTTCTTACTTTAATTATATTAAAACTTAACTTTTGATTAGTAATATGCATTGCTTAGAACTTAATTTGGACAATATTAAAGGAAATGTTCTCAATATTTAGATTTTTTTCCCCAGATTCATTTCAAATAGTTTTATCTCAAATATTGTCATATAACAAACCATGCATACATGGAAAGCTTATTTATTCAGTTTTCACATGATGTATAAATCTAAATATGCCTGTTTTTGTGGCCCAGGGTCACATTTTAAAATATATCAAAATAGCAATTTAACTGTAATAATATTTTACCAAATTACAGTTTAGTTTTCAAATCATTTTGCAGCCTTGGTGAGCATAAGATACTTCTTCAACAATATTTTTCAAATTTTACTGACCTCAAATTTTTGAATGGTGGCGTAAGGTAGCATATACAATTAATTTATTATGCATATATTTTCTACAGCATTATGACCTTTATGCAGTTTGATCTGTTTCATGATTATGCTCAAATGCAACACTGGAATATAATTTTGATCTTATCTGTAACACTTCCATCCTCTCTAACGCACAGCCGTCACCAGCATAACATCTCTATGTCTCTCACACCTGCTGTGCCCAGCTGCTGAATCTCATCTGTGCCACTCTCCTCTCCTGTCATTCAGCCTGAGGTGCCAGTCCTCCTCAAACAAACCTATCCCGGAACAGCACTGACCTCACAGTCACCACATAACCGGCTCAGACTCTCCCTTGATTTCATCAGAGCTGACCTTCACCCTGAGACCCCTTCTCCAGGCCCTCCCTCTCCCGGCTCGGAGCCTCCGCTGGGGCAGAGCCGCTGCTCTTCCCGCACTCAGAGCGAAGCGTCCACAGCAGTGCTGGAGGAGCTGAGGGTGTGTGGACTAGGCCCAGAGGGTGGCTCTCGTACCCCTTCTCCAACCCTCAGCTTGATGAGTGCAGTCACAGTCAACTCCCCTCCAGCTAGCACCGCTCATGTAATTATTCACCGGCAGTTCGACACTCTGTCGACTGTTTCATTCTTTGTCAGTTTTCATGAGGATTCGTACTGTACCTCTGTTTCTAAAGGGGCCATATTTATCCTTTTTTAAAATATTGTTTTAAAAGTTTGAGATCAGGAAGATTGATTTTTCTGAAAAAAATCTATGCCTTATTCAGCAACAATCCACAGTACTAAAGTAATGCCCAAACTATAGCATATACTCTTTTTTATTTATTTACTTCTAATATTTTGCTTCTTCAGTCTAACCCCATTTCATGATATGTCCCCTTTAATTGCACAGTCCAGATGCTTTTTTAATTTATGATGTTCTTCTTTCACTACTTTTTCTCTGTGTAACATCTGGGCCTATAGCAGTACTAACCTATTTTCTAGATTTACATCTAAGCGAGGGCCTTGGGGGTCTTCACTAACACTTTTTGCCATACAGATCAACTGTACATGTGTGCTGAGATTCTCAGTCTTTGTCAAAATCTTCAGTCGCAGGAGAACACAGTTTAGTTAAGACTTCTTGTATTATTTATGTCTCTTTTGGTATACTAACTCGTAATACTAACACTTGTTTGTCCACGAAATCAATAAAAAAATCCAAAAGCCTTCTTTCTACTAAAATGCATTGTTGTTGTTTTTATCTTCCCAGGCACTGTATTTTGTATGTTTATTGTACTAGTCTTTTTCAGATTTTGCTTTCAATGTTTGTTTTTCCATCCTTTATCCTCTGTCAACTTTCATTAAAGCTAGCAGATGTCATCTGAGACACAAGTGTCCAATATCAATGTCACTTATTATGCCTAAAGATGTTTATTCAGTTAACAGGATCTTTGTATTGTGTTATACAGGGCCAGATGACTGTGAACGGGGGTCTGAGTGTGCCAGCAAGTCCTCGTAGTCACTTCCAAAGACCTTTCTCCCCCTCAACATACCCCCCTCCTCCTTCACTGAGCCCTAGTATTACAGCCATGCAGCAGGCTAGAAGCACTGGTGAGTACTGACGCTAATCTGACACTTCCACATCCTCTTGAGTAAATGATGTTCACTGTCATTATTGATTTCATCATTGGAAAGAACAAGAAAACTGAATTAGGTAATAGCATCTTAGTTTGTATCCATTATCTAATATGTATGTTTACTTTGCATATATATATATATATATATATATATATATAAATACAAAAATATGTGTGTATATATATATATATATATATATTCAAGAAATATTTACATGCATATTTATTCATATTTTCGATTTAATATGATATATATAAATATATGAAGAGTTTAATTGCAAAAACAAACATACAAACAAACATGCTTTCTCATTGTGCATTCCAATTAATCTCAACCAAAACTGTTCATGTCAGTACTCGCCAGTGTTGGGGACACTTTTAAAAGTAATTAATTACAATATTGTGCTACTCCCTAAAAAAGTAACTAATTACATTACTTTGTTACTTTTGCATTACTTTTAAACTATGGGGAGAGCTTGAATGCTTTTAATATATAAATAAGTTCTATTTATAGCAAATGTAAAAGCTCACCAAAAAGTGTAATGAATAAACCTTAGGCTGAAGAAAAAGTAAATTCACATCTGTAAATAGAATACAGGAGAAGAAAGTTCAATACTCTTCAGCAATAAAAAAACAAAACAAAGAAAAAAAAACAAAACAATAAAGCACAACAGTTCATTTTTGCTTGTAAGTGTGGTTGAACTGGATCATCAAAGGTCAGCAGCAAAGACATTGGTTAATAAAATGAGATTTGTGACCCTGGACCCCAAAACCAGTCTTAAGTCGCTGGAGTTTTATTTGTAGCAATACCCAAAAATACATTGCATGGGTCAGAATTATAGATTTTTTTAATGCCAAAAATCATTACTTAAATGATTATATGTTCCATGAAGATTTTTTGTAAAATTCCTACTGTAAATGTCATGTTTGATTAGTAAAATGCATTGATAAGACAACTTTAAAGGTGATTTGCTCAGTGTTTTGATTTTTTTGCACCCTCCGACTGCAGATTTTTTAAATAGGTGTATCTCGGCCAAATATTGTCCTATCCTAACAAACCATGTATCAATAGAAAGCCTATTTACTGAGCTTTCATATGATGTATACATCTCAGTTTTGTACAATTTTACCTTATGACTGGTTTTGTGGTCCAGGGTCACATTTGTGTAATATAATTATTGCAGGTTTGCGTCATATTCTGAGTTTAATTCATTTTGATGAATACTAAATCTGTTTTTTGAGAGTGAGATGCATTTGAAAAATATATTATTTTATAACTCTATATATATTACTTATTATTAATTAAGGGATGTTTTAACATAGTTTCGGGAAGAGCACACAGAGTGTCAACACAGCCAGTACCCATTGACGCTCATTAGTATTATCGCCCACTAGCTATTAATTACCCCTAATTTCATTTATCCGCCTCATCATAAATACCATCGTCTCACTCTTCGCGGTATCTAGTTACGCATGATCCCGCCTTCCTCCCCTTCTCCGCCTTTTCCTTCGCACCTTCAAGGGGCGAACGGGACCGAGCCTCCCTCCGAGCTCTGCCCTCGCTAGGGTTACAATCAGCAGGGCTCCAGGCTCGCTCCCCGGACAGCACGCCAAATTTGCTTATTTAATTTAATGAAGAAGTGCGAATTCGTGAAAAAGCAATGTATTACTTTACTAGTTACTTGGAAAAAAGTAGTATTGTTACGTGTTACTTGTAACTTGTAATCCCAACACTGGTACTCACACATATTGTATGTTATGTAACCACAATCATTACATTTATATTTTTTTCTTTCAAATAGTGGAGTATTTTTTTTCTCCAAGAAAACCGTTTCTCTTTAAACAGTCCCAATACTGATTCACTCATTGCCAATCTGTTTTAGTGAATCAAAACCATGAATCATGACCAGTGTAGTCTAATTCACAAACAAATGATTTTTGATCACTTGACTATGTTTTAGTCAATCCAGTTTGACCACTGCAGTCTGATTCACAGAGAAATTACTTATTTCAGATGGGGTTTTTTTTTAATCAAAAACATACAGTGTGATCATTGTAATCTGATTCACAAACAAATGACTCCCATAAGCCAGTCGTCTTTCCTAAATAAAAAACAATTGGCCTGACCAGTGCAGTATGATTCACAAACAAATGACTCCCATGATCCGGATTTCTTGTCTAATGAATCAAACAAAGTCATTAAGAAGTCTAATTGACAAACAAATCACTAGAATGAAGTTCTAGTGAATCAAAAACATACCGTGTGACCGGTGAGTCCTGAATTTTTATATATATTTATATATACATATATATATATATATATATATATATATGTTGTAGAGTTTTTGAATCCGAATTAAATCGAAAAAAGAAGTCTGCATTGATACCCCGCCATAAAAAGTGAACATAGCTTGATAAAGTAATCAAAAACATGATGTAAGGTAGAAGAAACATAAAAATACATATTCCAAAGAGGCTACTGTGTATGTTTCAGTAATCATAATACTATCCACCTGTCCTGGAAATATCTGTACAGCCAAGCGTTGCAGTTGTCCCTGGTCACTGGTGTGATGTGCCAAACTCTAATGAAGTACTAATGCGTAAGTAAACGGGACCTGACTGCAGTGGTGTTTACCACCCCTGTGACACAAAGTGTATGTCGACTGGTTCACTCTGAGTGTGTGCCTGCGATCTCTTTAATCCCAAGTGGCAAATGCCTGGGATTAAGCTCAAATCGGAGTGTGCTGGAGTGGTTAGAGTGAGGGAGGAGCTGAGACACTGGGATTACAGCGTCTGTGTGAGTTAGGCTGGCCTTTGTCTCCAATCCATATCCCATTTTGCTGTTTTCCCCCTAAGGCTTCAGTCTGAATGCCTGTACGTACCAGAGAACTGTGGAGTGGAGAGCTGTTTGCTGTTTATTATTATACGCCGAAATACTGGACTCAACATATTTATGGATTATTTCTCCTGATTTAGAATTAAAGTCTGCATTGCATCCCTGACCTGACTGTATTTCTCAGTCACTGACATGGGAATGTCGCTTAGTTCCATGGGAATTACTAAAAACACACACCCCCCAACCTGACCCTGTCTTCCTCCCTTCAGCCTCTGAGTCTAGCACTCCCATCTACGCCAACGTGGATCCTCCTGCACGAGCACCACAGACTGACAGGAAAGAAACAACAGGGAAAGCACCGCTCTATACTGGCATCGGTCCTGTGGATGAGTCCGGGATTCCCGTCGCCATACGGACGGTGAGTAAATGTTGTTCCAGGATGTTAATCTTTTGTTTCCATATTTATACTGTGCAGCTCAGAATAAGTATAATCCTTTGGTATTGTATATTTTTTTGTCATGCACTCAACTGATAGCAAATGATATTTTCCTTAACTGTGTGCAATTATAGTGGAATTTTTATAAACATTACCGCAATGTATATTTGTATATTAGTTTTACAGTAAACTATCCAGTTTAGTTTGCATTTAGGTACTGTTTTATGTATCTTAAATATACAAATAAATTATATTTTTACATTTAATAATTTGACAAAATGACTGCTTAATTGCAAATGATGCACTATAAAATATTCTGCTTACAAATAAAATGTCTAGATTTATACAAATAATTGTAACAGGGATTAATAAAAAGGTTTATGATTAATTTATTATTATTATTATTTTTTTAGATAATAGTTTTATACATAAGAATTCATAAATATTTTCATAGTTTAATATTGAAAGTCTGGATTTGGGATATGGATAGAACAATACAAATCTATAATTTATAACAATGCTTTTAAAAAGCACAGATATAAAAGCTTAGCAGAATGTACGGAAGAAAGTTTACAAGACTGGGACTTTACAGGAAAAGGACTTTTAAATCTGTTAGTTTTATTATAAATAAATCTCTGGAGAAACACCTATATGTTACTGGAGCACTTCATACTGTTACTACCTATTTACAGTTTATCAATAGCATAAAAATGCAACAAACAAGTTTAGCATTCATTTTGAGAAAGTTGGCTTTGGAGACATTGTCGGAAGTGCATAACTATGATTGTTAATTCCAGAATTAATCTTCAGTCGGCCTCTGGTCACATGGGGCGGACTGTTTTGATTTGTGCGCTAAATTGCATTTTCCCACACAGAGTTTTATTTAGCCCCAGGGAAACAGGGGCAGCTGTACTCAGCATCATTGATGGGCCAGCAGACAGACAGTGATGTGTCTCTCTCAGCTTAACGTGGAGAGGCCAGTTGCATCAGCATTTTTATAGGAGCCTTTTGCATGCCGAGTTTTGGACTCAAGGTCATGGAGCACATTTGGGTTGCTATTTGTTTTCTAAACTTTGCTTCTGGACCTTGGAATCTTAATCTGTAAGAGCTGGGAAAGCCTGTAATCTAAAAATGCTTGCTTTGTGTGTTGTTTTAGACTGTCGACAGGCCAAAAGATTGGTACAAGACCATGTTCAAACAGATTCATGTGGTGCCTAAACCAGGTAAGACTGCATTATATCTGCCATCATTACCTTCAAAATGTATAACTAACATTAAGAAGAAAAGAGAATAACCAAACCACTTTTAGTTCGATTTCTTTTTTTCGATTTTTGATGCTATTTTTAGAGCACTTGAGCAACATAGAAATCCACTTTTGGAATTATTATTTTACGCAAACATGTTGGTTTTATGAAGGCAAGTAATATATAGAACCTTCCTGTACTTTCTGTGTGATTATGGACCTGTCTGCCAAGAGGATAGATTTTTTGCAGTGAAGAGCAACCTAAAGAGGAGTGACAATAAAAGCGCTTTACTCAGCAGGTTGTGGATTACAAGTGCGTTCATTACTGGAAATGGACTTTCAGGGGGTTTGCCTGAGAGATTACAGGGGTCACAGGATCAAACCCTTCAATTCGCTTCTTATTATGTTTTTTTAATTGTCATACTCCCACATCCTGCTTACAAATGAGTTTGTTTATATTATTAGATTCAAGGCACTCTGTGTGCAGTTCCTATATGTGATATATGTAATCCATATTAATCATGTTTGCTTATTGTTTTCACAGATAATGAGTGGTCTGGGTCCCGTACTGCCACAGATCCTGTTACAAGTACTGGCACAACTGCTTTCAAACAAGGTTTCTCTTTGATTCAGTATAGCTTTATTGCTAAATAATGTTGGTACCATATAATCAAAACTAGAAAAAACAATAAAAACCAGCATAAATCAATAAGTATAAGTATAATTAGTAATACTCTTTTTGGGGAGAATTTTAGCGTCCCTGTTACATGATACATATGCTTAATAATATAAAAAAATGATTGTACAATCATTTTATGCATTATTTCTTCAGGATAATTTAAATTAAAATTAAATTCAAATGCAATACATGTAATAGTTAAATAATTATATAAATTAATTAGTTTATTATTTTAATACAAATTAATTTAGAATGTAAATAAAATGTTTAATATATATATACACATACGCATTTCAGAATAAGTTTCTAAAAAGTATTTTATGCTTACAAAGGCTGTATTTATTTTCTGTTTTTAAGCAGCATTTTTATATCAAAATCATACTCTAGCAATTAAATGCAGCATTGGTACACATAAGAGCGAGACCATCATTTTAATCATTTAAAATGATTCAACATTTAACTATTTATTACCATTTAAAATAACAAATTTGGTAAACAATCAGAGAATATTTAATTTATTTTAGTAATTTATTCCTTTATCATTTCTAATATATTGTATACAAAAACGAAATTCTAATAATAATATGATAATAATAATACGAAGTAATAATTGGTTACAATGTACTGTATTGAATTAAGAAATGACTTAGTATTGTTTATTATTATTTATTATAAATTACTATTAGTATTATATATTTATTACATTTATATGAGTGTTGTTATTTCTTTCAGATAAGCATGCTGCACCTAATGCTATTCAGGCCCATCCGGCACCTAAAACCAGCACCTACCGGCCCATCACTAAGAGTCCGTCTGATAACGGAATATACAGCTTTAGGATGCCTGCCTCCTCTTCCCTCCCTTCTCCTCTGCCCTCATCAGCATCCACACAGCAGAGATCCAGCGAAAGGGAGGCACCGCAGAGAGGCAGGAGCACACCTGACATGTGAGACTCACCCATCAATGCTTCTACCGTAACAACATTTCTCAGGCAAGCTTATTTAAAGGAACCTGGAAAGTTTGCTGGAAATATTTATTTTTTTGTTACAGGAATGAGTGGGGGCCTCCTGACAGAAAGGTGGATACACGGAAATACAGAGCAGAGCCGAGGAGCATCTTTGACTACGAGCCGGGGAAGTCGTCTATTTTAGAGCAAGAGAGAACGGTAAGTATTCAGTGACTTTTAATATTTTTGTGGGAACTTTTAAAATGGCACTGAATGGAACGATATAAGCATAGTTTGAGCAAGTAACTTAATTATTTATGATTTGGTTAGACAAAGTGTGTTAAATTTATGAGGCATGGTCACAATTTGAGTTTAGAATTTGAAGGCACAAACATATTGATCTCAGAATAAATGGCCCATGGCTTTATGGGTATAGACAGATCGTAACCCATATACCACTATTGAAATACTATCAATCGGCGAGTACCAGTGTCAGCAGCGCTGCAGGGATGATGCACCGAATGCTGATAAACTAACTAAACTGAGTTGTTCTTGTATATTAATAGAGTTGTATTGACAATATACATGGCAACCACTGAACTTGCACGATGGGCTTTCTGTATTTGTAAAAAAGAACCTCCACAAACATTTGCCCTAATCGAGCTGGAGTGCTTCAGCAAGCCTGTGCAGAATCACTCAATAGACAAGATAAATTGCGGGTCCATTAGAGCGTAATGTGGTCAAGGTCACTAATAAGGTTAGAGAAACCAATTTGCTTCTGCTAGAGCAGTGTGTCCTTGTGCAGGCAGTGAGAATCTGTTATGTACTGCTGCCCTCTGCTGGATATTACAGCCTTTGCTCTGGTGCTATTTTCAATATGGTAATAATTTCGCACTGTGGTGAACTTCACAAATCAACAATGTTCCCTTATTCCTTGCCATTCCTTATTTTACATCTGTATCAGTCGCATGATTACCTCGTTTCATCACTTCCTTTCTTTTTCCCTCACTTGCTTTCATTACCAACACCAGACAAGTAACTTAAGGCCAGAGGACATAGATTTAGAGAATGAGCCGTGGTATAAATTCTTTGCTGAACTGGAGTTTGGGCGGCCGGTAAGTGTGTGCTGTTAGCATGCCGCTTGTGGTTGGTGTGGGGGTGGAAAGGTCAGATACGTGCTGCACATGTCGTCGGCCTGTGGTGGACATGTCTGAAATTACATTGTAACACATGTGCTGGAGTGTGATGAATAACCAATATCAGGTTTAAATGTAAATGAGCCTTGCTTCCTTCCAGCAAAATTTGTGGCTTTGCATATCTGGCTTTGATTTGCATACATTCAACTAACGTTGTGGATTAATTTGACCGTATTTGCATGACTTTACAAATTCGATTTCACTCTTTGTGCAAGGTGTGTGTAGTTTAGTAGTCTTTGGCGTGATATAGCTTGTGTTTATATAAAAGGAGTTGCACTACAGTGTTTTTGTTGCATATCTTTAGTTTGTGGTCGTCACATTGTTGCTTTCATAGTCACGTAACTTTACTTTCTCCTTTGTTGTGTCGCCGTTTCCCCTGCCTCTGTCCCACCTCTGAGTGAAGCCTCCAAAAAAACTTCTCGATTACAATCCAGAGAGCTCTCCTCGATTCCGAGCGGAGGTAAAGAATGAATGAATGAGTGATTGGCTAAATGATCAACTGCTTCACTGACCAACTAGCAGATCGAAAGAGAGAAATGAACAGAAATAAGCTAGTGCCTGCCTTCTCAACCCATCCTCATTTAACATCACTTAACTTCTAACACAAGGTCCATCGTTTCGAGTAAAGCAATGCACTCTTGAGATTTTTTTTTACAAATTGGACTGAGAAAATAAAGGTTTATGCAAAAAGGAATTACTTAGCAATAGTCTAGAAAAACATTTCAAGAAGTATTGATTGAAATTTAGTGCAGCCTCCTGCTTCTTCTCACAGAAGTGTTATCTTTCGATATAGCTCTTAAAGGAAAACTCCACTTTTTTATATAAATAGGCTTACTCTCCAATTCCCCTAGAGATAATTATTAATTATAAATGATCAATTAATAAGTTGAGTTTTAGTGTTTTGGAATCTATTCAGCCAGTCTCTGGGTCTAGTGATAGCACTTTTTGCATAGCTTAGCATAGATCATTGAATCTGATTAGACCAGTAGCACTGCATTAAAAAATGACCAAATTGTTTCAGTATTTTTCCTATTTAAAACTTGACTCTTTGGAGTTACATTGTGTACTAAGACCGACGGGAAATGAAAAGTTTTGATTTTGTAGGCCAATATGAACTGAGACTGAGTTGGAGACTCTCCAGAAAGAGAATGAGCCTATTTCCAAAAAAAAAGTGTAGTGGAATAATAAGGAATAGTTCACCCAAAAATGAAAATTACACCATAAACTACTCACCCCCGAGCCATCCTACATGTATATGACTTTCCTCTTTCAGTTGAACTCAGTCTTCATTTATTTAAAAAAATTCCAGTTTCTTGGACTATTTTTAAAAACTCAGACTGTATTCATTTAAAAGAGGAAATTCATATACACCAGGCTCGGGGGGATGAGTAGTTTATGGTGTAATTTTCATTTTTGTGTAATATTCCTTTAACACTCTGTAATGCACATACTCTATACATATAAATAATGTATATCTGATATATAAAAAAAATTAAATATATATTTAAAAAATAAATATATAATTAAATAAATAGTTGACATGCACCTTACGCTTGACATGCATGGTAAATTTTTGTTATGAACATTCTAATGATCCTCTTTGATTATTATTAAGTTTAAGTGGGGCTATTTATTTGTCTTAACGTGCATGTACACCTGCATTTGATTGTCTTATCATAATAACATTTCTTTCTAGTATTACATCATTTATTAATCATGCAAGACAGGAGCACTTCCTCCTGGCTGTCATCTGCCGATTCTGTCCATGTGTTTGTAGTAAGTGAAGGATCTATGGACATGCCATCTGCAGTTTCATATTACATCTCCTTTTTCACTCACAGACTTTTTTGTGTTATTGTAAATATAGTGTGCAGACTGTCAAAGGGAATAATTGCTAAATAATTGCTAGGATAAATGGATAGGGTTGCATCTTACACACACTTGTTTTTTGCACCCTATTTAGAATTTATGCAAGTAATATTAAATGCATATGTTTTGTAATCATGATACATCTATAATGATCTATCTTCATAATATTTATATAGAAGGGAAGCATGACTGAAGAAGTACATATTTTAGTTCATTTTGCACATAGTTAAACAGAATTTGTCAGTAATCAAGACATATGCACTGGCATATAACTACCACATGCAAGAGATGCAGCTTCTTAGTGAATTTTTCTAAAAAAAAAAAAACACAATTTATTTTTTTTTTTCATCACTTGATCATGTGAATCACTGCTGACCACTGTAAGGAGAGAACTTAACTTAGAGGCCAGTGTAGTAACAGTTATGGTTTGAGGAATGCTGTAAATCCAAACAAAGAATGGCTAAAAATTGTCACAGGAGCTTTGCAGCCCAATTTTGAGCCTGCTAGTGTCCTATGTGTCACTCAGAGCAGTATTTATGTTGACTAGATGTAAATGTGTCACACTGAGGAGACATTCCTGGTACTGCATGCTTGGGCTACTTTTAAAGAGGGTTAAAAAATGCAAGGGGCGTCTGCTGCTGGTCTGAAGAGCTGTTCTAGATAACACTGATCAGAGCTTCAGCAAACAGGAAGATGATTATCTACTCCAGCCATGCGTACAAGGAATTCCCTGCTTTGTTCGACATAGAAACCCTCGTAAGTGATCTAATGTGTCTAGCTGTCCTAGGAATGGCTGGGATTCCGAGGGACAAACATGAGAGTTTCACTTTTTAAACCATTGTTGGATTTGTGAAGGAGAGCGCTTGGTATCAAGGAACCGACTACAAATTAAGGTTGGATAATAAGCCAAGAATTCACCTTGCTTTTTCTCCTTCATCTGTTGCAGACCTCCCTTTATCAGCCATCCATAGAGAGGAGCCTTGATAGACTGTCAAGGTAAGTTAACTGTTAATTGCTTTGAAATGATATCAAGTATATAGTTTATTACATAGATTTTGAGATACTGATCTATGTTTTTAAAATATCAAACAAACTTACACTGGAAACAGATCTTTTCTCAAAGCATTTGTTCACTGACTTTTAACCAACTGGTCCCAAGGTGAGTCTTAAAGGATGTCATGACATTCAGAAAGCGTCTGACTACAATCACTGAAGGTTTTTAATATCATTAATAAATGGTATATAATACTATAAAATCTAAGACTTCTTGAAAAACATTTTGCCAACATGCAAAAAATGCCACTTGGTTTGATTATTGTTTTCCAATATATTTTAAGGTCACTGAGACCCTTGACCACAAAACCAGTCTGAAGTTTCTTTTCTAAATCTGAAAACGAATAAATAAGCTTTCCATTGATGTATGGTTTGTCAGGATATAACAATATTAGGCCAAAATACAACTATTTTTATATATTTGGAATCTAAATCTAAATACTGAGGAAAATCGCCTTGTTGTCCAGATGAAGTCCTTAGCAATGCATATTACCAATTAAACATGAATTTTCGATATATGTACAGTAGGAAATTTACTAAATGTCTTCATGGAACATGATACCTAATTTCCTAATGATTTTTTTTTCAAAAAATACAATTCAATAAGTTTAACCCATACAATATATTTTTGTCTGTTGCTACAAATACACGGATGCTAATTTAGACTGGTTTTGTGGTCCAGGTTCACATATGTTAGAAACCAAGGAATTATTTTCAAATGGAGATTCGGATTGCATTTTATTCTGAACTTGCTGTCTTTTTTAACATAGTTTGTTACATTTTTAAATATACTGTTTATAAATCTTCAACCACACTGAATCTGCAGCTCTGTCAGTGATAACAAGAGACGGAAATCTGAACCTGCAGCCACTCAGCCCAGGACTCAGAGCAGTGTGGGCACAACACAAACATCTGTCAGACCACTAGAGCTGCCCAGGAGCAGCAGCACCCAGAGGAATCCCCTCACCAGTCCCAGCTCCCCCACCACCACCAGGACTAAAGGTAGACATCAGACATGCAGCCAGACTTGTGCACATTGTTTTAAGAATAAGCAACAGGGGAAGGTTCACACACAATTTTTATTTTGCTCCTCGCAGCGCAAGCAGAATATTAAACAACTTTCCTTTTGCATGAATAAAGTTCAATGAATTATTTAGTGTTTACAATCTTGCCTCAGTGTAGTGTAGCATATCAATTGCTTCTTTATTCATCAAGGCCTTGTTGATCAAGATGTCTGATTTCTTTCCAGTTTTCCTCCAGGTCATAGTATAAACATCCTTACTTTTCTCTCCTGAGGGTCAATTACCTTTTAATGTCTTCTCATGTCTCTTTTTTACCATGCTGCTTGTGGTGGATATCTAAGGTGGGGATGTGAGCAATATGCACACAGCATATTTAAATTGTCAAAGTCTAAACCATGCTACCTCAGAATCCACTTATCGAAAGAAAGGGCAAAATGAGGACAGTTTAGATGTCCCAGCTGTCTCAGAAGGCTTCTCCAGCCTCCCCGAAGGCTGGAAAACAGCCCAAGAGGACCCAGAAGACTGGATGATCTCAGAGGAAACCACGTCTAAGCTTAAATCCTGGAGTTGTGATGACCTTCTTTCTGAAGAGAGGGGAAAAGAAGTTCAGACCCGTTCGGAAAGCACTGGATCCTTGTTGCACAATGGGGAACTAGAAGCATCACAATGCATTGGCACCCAAGGGTCTGAGGATCCTAGGGAGAGGACAAGGCACCGCTCAGCCCATGATGCACCAGGCTTCCTCAAACTCTACAAAAAGATGCATCACATCAACCGACAAGAGCTGATAAACTCTACGGTGATATGCTCTGTCAAAGCACGGATCCATAAGTATGAAAGCGAACAGCGGAAGGACAGACGCACTGGCAACAAGGGCTGTAACGAAGAGGTGCCTCGGGACATGGTGCACAATAGGATTTCTGAATTTGAGAGTATGATCCAGAAGTCCAAATCTATGCCAAATCTTGGGGACGAGTGCCTGATCAGGAGTTCTTGTAGAAGGGCCAGCAGTCCCAAGCGTAGCCTCTCTATTGAGTCATTAATGGATGAAGAACCACCAGCCAGAAATCCTCCTGAAGGACGGCCTCAATACCCCAAGATAAATACCCATGTGCCAATCCACATTCAAGTCACCAGTGACCAATTACAGAACTCTGCCATGCAACACGACTACTCAGACAGCGAGCATGATGCTGTATTGTCTGACCTCAGTGACTTCATCCAGATTGAGGGATCATCCTTCTGTAGCGAGAGGGAGTTTGATGTGTGTTCATTTGCCTCCTCCGAGAGCTTCTGCGGATCCGGACACCACCATCATTACCACAGGCAGCTTGTGAGCTCCTGTAAGGGGCGTTGCCCGGCTTCCTACACGCGCTTCACCACTATGATCAAGCACGAGAGGGCCAAGCAGGAACGGAGACAACGTTTGCGAGTAGAGGAGTCTGAGTTCGGCCTCAGCAAACTCGCCTTCCTGGTCAGCCCAGTGCCTTTCCGCCGGAAGAACCTGTCATCTTTGAGTTGTTCCCGAGTGCCAAACTCAAAGAGCTGTATGTATGAGGCTGTAGATTCAGCTCTGAAAGACATCTACGACCACATCTGCACTGAGAAGCACAGGGGGAACCTGCCGGATAACAGCATCCTTCACAGGTTGCTGGTAGAGTTGCTTCCTGACATTCCTGAGAGGAATTCGTCTCTACACGCGTTGGAGAGAAACAGCCCAACAATTCAGCCTCGCTCTTACCACTCACAGCCTGATGGCATGTCCAGCCAGGACACTCACCAATACGAGTACTCACGTCTGTCCCACAGTGCCTCTTACAACCACATAGACAGCAACAACAACCAGAGGAAACCCAACTCTGAATACTGCTATCAAGGTGGACTCTACTCATCCATCTCTGGTTTCCCAAATCCTATTCTGTCCCCCGTGTTTGAGTTCTGCTCCTCCACCATTGCTATATTCCATTTGTGTTTGTGAATGTGCTTGCTTAGATCGAGGGTGATCAAAACTGCTCCTGGAAGGCCAACATTCTTTAGCGCAGTAGTCCTCAATTTCGGTTTTGGGTACCCACTGCTCTGTACATTTTTATTTCTGTCTTATTTCATATTCTTGTGCTGCCTTCACATGCTATCGGAAACTTCTTACTTCCCACTTCTGAAGTTGTAATCACAAGTTTGTCACCTTCAAATGCTTTGTTTGTCTGTTTCTTGGGGAAATTGTATTAAAGCCAAAAGGTATACTTTAGAACAGTGGTCTCAAACTCAATTACTGGACGACCACAGCTCTGCAGAGTTTGAGACCATGTACAAAATCAATGCACACAATTAAATGGTTATTTATATACATAAATATATAACTGCAATGGCAGGAGAAAGCAATATAAATGTTGTGAGAAATGTCGGCAAACTCATCAATCAAAATGATCTAAATTATTAGGGAGGGTGTTCATGTCCAATTTCTGACTAGGAAACTCATGTTTTATTCCGATAGCATGTGAAAGGCTCATGGAGCTCCCTCTTAATGAGCTGATGATTTTTGTTAAATAATGAAGACACACAAAATGTGCAGATCTTCTGGGTCCCCAGGACCGATTTACAGGACTACTGCTTTAGAGTTCAACCTCAACTTACTTGCAAGTTTTGAGTAAGCCTGAAGATCTGGATTAGCCGCTACAAATGCATTTAATCAGGGTTGGAGCTGAACTCTGCAGGACAGTAGCCCTCCGGGAGCAGGACCGGACACCCCTGGTTTAGAGGAAGGAATTGTTATGTTGCAGGGAACGCCTGAGAGCATGACTCATACCATACCCAAGTCCTCTGCCTTGTCTAGATTTATTTTTGATTTTGTCCCTATGTCTTTCATTTTCTCATATCACATTGTATTTTGTTTGCTTCTCTTTGATCAAACATTTATTTAAAGTTATGTTCCTACTCCATTAATAATACATTGCCGTATTTGGCAGACGCCTCAAGTATATATTTTATTAGGTTCATGCTTTTCTTGAGAATCAGAACACTAGAGGAACACTAGTTTGTGTGTGGGCTTGCCACAAAAGAAATATAACTTTGTGAAGTTTCACTCTATATAAATAGCATTGGACAGATGACTTGAGCAGCTGTAGCATGCAATCTAAAAACAGATTTGAGATTTTATTGGCTTGAGAAGGAACTCTCTTACGAGTATTAACGTAGTTCACTCTGTCAAACCAGACACAGATGATGGGATCAGCCTCAGTACCTAAAGTTTTAGTCAGTTGTTAGACCGTTGCATAAGGTCATTGTTTTATGATGTTTTTAAACCGTTAAGAAATGCGACACTGTATACCTTTGCATAGTGCACAGTGTTTATAAATGAAGACTGTTTAGAGCAAGGGGGCTTGCCCACAGTTGGCACAGATGCCAGCTAACCATTTGCGGTTCTAGTATAAATACACATGATCTATACTGGGGATATGAGTCTAGAAGATATGAGTCAACTTCTGAGATGATTCATGGAAGCTTACTTTATTATTATGGACAAACAAAATATGTATATATTTTTATTTACATTATTATTATATTTACTTTTCATTGGTCAATAAAATGTATATTTGTGTTTACTTTTGCTTGTTTTCTTTTTATTTTGTCTGCATTTCTCTCATCAAGCCCCAAATCATTGTTTCCTTTGCCGTTGCTTGTTCCCATGCATGTAACAGTGTTGGATCTTGGTGAGGCTTGTCTTTGAATCGTTTTACCTCTCTGTTCTTTCTAGATCAGGACACATCCAGAGAATACTCTTACCCTGATGTGGGCCGCCGCACACCACAGAGCAAGAGACAAACCCCGGATGTCAAAGAGGTAGGGAATACGCGTCACACTGTAATATGTTCCTGTAAAACTTTAGTAGTTGCATTAATATTTTATCCAAGCTTTGATCAAACTGCAAATAAACCCACCTCATGACAACACGTAATACAGTTTGATTTCTTGGCTGCGTTCACTTCACAGAAACTGCCAGCCAGGGCAATATATGACTTCAAAGCACAGACAGCAAAGTAAGAACAACTTGCAAACCATGTCACCAGTTACATTTTAATGCATTTGATGTGCTACAATCAGTCAGTACATTTTTATGTATTATTTATGTCTTTCCTTTGCATAATTCCATTGCATGTGGAATATAGTTAACTACATATGTATTTCCTTCCAGAGAGCTGACGTTTAAGAAAGGAGAGATGGTGTACATCACTCGGCAGATAGATAATAACTGGTATGAAGGAGAACACCACGGACACGTGGGCATCTTCCCCATCTCATATGTGGAGGTGTGTACTTTAATGATGATATTTCATTATGATTAACTATCTTCTGACGTCTAAAGTAGCCTCTTTTAACTTTTCTCTTCACAGAAAATCCCTCCTTCAGAAAGACATCAGCCAGCTAGACCTCCTCCACCAGCTCAAAGCAAAGAAATAGGGGAAGCAATTGCCCGATACAACTTTAATGCTGATACTAATGTGGAACTTTCATTAAGAAAAGTAAACATTTTCTTGCCATACATATCTTTTAGTTTCAGCAAGTGCTCATTAATCCACTTCTTGCTTTCTTAATGTTGTTTTGCTAAATAATTCTCACTTTTTATCGAACGCTAATGTTCCAATGAACTTTTAAGAAGAAATAAAACAAGTAGACAGAAAACACATAAAAAAAAAAAAAACACATGGAACTTTTGCCTCAACCAGCCACAGCTTCTCCATATAGTTGTAAATTAAAGAACAAAAACACTGTTCATGATTTGGTCATTTTGCACTGACCTTTGATCCACCAGATATATCTTGTGTTTGGTGTTTTCCAGGGTGAGCGTGTTGTTCTGTTGCGGCAGGTGGATAAAAACTGGTTTGAGGGCAAAATCCCAGGTACAAACAAACAAGGGATTTTTCCTGTGTCGTATGTGGACATTGTTAAGAAGACTTCAGTACAAAGTACTGGTCAACCTCCTGGGCCCAGTATACCCACCAGCTACTCCAGTGACAGACTAAACAGTAGGGTACGTGTTCATCTGCAATTCCACTTGAAATGTACCTCAAATGACTAAAACATATATCGTGATACAGACTCACGAGGTTTGAAACATTAGGGACTACAGATATCTGAATTGCAGGTAACTTACATCCACAAAATCCAGTTAAGTGACTGTATAATCTTATCTGGATAAATACTGACTTACACTTTAAATACATGATCCGTGCCGACAAACGGTGGCGTCAGAAGCACTAAAGCCTCCCATTCATCTCATGTTACTCATATTGCCATAGGTCATGCACAGCACTATGAGTGCCAACAAGGTGGCAAGTATAAAATTAATCCTTTCTCAGATGGCAGCTGTCCCGGTGCCAAAATAGATCACCTCTATCATCTTTAGATTACCTTTGGCTTGTTGTGTAAGATAAGACTGAATTCAGATTAAATGCCCTTGAGTTGTAATTCAGTCTAAAGAACAAAGAAGTATTGGCTTAATCCTTCGCTCACACGAGAGCAAGATTATATCAGATTAATCACACGTCCTGCCAGTATCCAGTGTAGGCTAATTAAAATGTGGACTGGACCTGCTGTTCTATACATGTGCTGCTCAGCTCCCGCTGTTACTGAAAGAAAGGTTTCTGTGAAGGTGAACTAATATGACTGGACTGGACTAGTATCTTTTCTTATTACTGTCGCAAACACATTTTAACTTTGTACTACAGTACATACACTGTATTTGGACACTTAAGCTACTCTTAAAAAGATAGAAATTTTGCATTAGATAACAAAATATCAGACCAATATCAGAAATATTTTATTCAGCTTTTAAATGATAAATCAACAGATATTTTATACACTGGAGCTGGTAAGAATTTTTTGGGGGTTTGTAATGTTTTGGAAAAATCTCGTATGATCACTCATAAAACATCTACAATACAAACACAGTACGCAGTCGTCCAAAAAATGTCCTACAAGGTCATTCCGGTCCAATTTCTTTTCATTTCAGCTTTCATAAGAGGAGAAAGTTGTTAAAAACCACCATGGGTAAATGTGCAAGGCTTGTATTGTGCGGACAGGATACTCTTATTGCTGGTTTATAGATGACCTCTTAGTGACCTTGTTGTTGATTCCACCTCACATATAAATACAGACAGCAAGTGCGCTCTAAAGATGATTAATTATGGCATATCCTTCCTTGGACTGTAGCTCATGCCTTTTGTCTTAGACCTGTTTCCCACATACATAGCTTTTACAACATTGTGACTGCAAGACACTGTCACATTGACAGCATTTCTGTTGTGTAGCAGAGCTATGACTATCAAGTGGGTCACACTTTATTTTCATAGTCCATTTTAAACATTTTACTAAGTAACTTTGTAACCACATGTCAACTAATTGTCAGTAAATTGCAACTACATGTCTACTAACTGTCAGAGTAGGTCTTTTAGGGAAGGTTTAAGGTTAAAGTTTTTGATAGTATGTTGTGGACTCATCAAAATAAAGTGTTAAAAGAGATTAAGCAGACAGTTAACTAATACTCTAATGACTGCTAGTTGACATGTAGTTGCAAAGTTACTTACTGTTACTAGAATGTCTGTGGACTATCAAAATAAAGTGCTACCATGAAGTGATAGCTAGGATGCTATATAGAGAATTTCCTTTGATGATGGCCATAAATTATGCAAAATCCAATTTACTGTGCATGATGGGTTGAATTTTATATGCATCCAGATACTTAATCTACACATAACAGAATCCAAACCCCACACTGTCGCTCTAAACCACTTAAATCATTTGCAATTACTTTATTATTGAATATAAAAGTGCTGTTTTTGTACCATGGTTCTTTAGGTGGTATTATTTAGTAACGCCGCAGAATGCTCTTTCATCTGTCGTCCTGTCACTTTTATTATTTTTTCTATCAGCTCTCTTATTTTCCAGCATGCATCATCACTATCACTTTCTATTTCTCCTTCTTTCTCTTAAGCCTTCATCCGCACGTACCCTCTACAGCTCTCCATCCCCATCAGTCCGTCCATTCTCTTCATCCTCTCCCAGTCCACATAGAGCTGCACACCTTCAGGCCATCACCAGCGAGTGGTTGGCTCTCACTCTGGGTCTGTCTCCTTCAGGGACACCTGCCCCCACACCTCCTCCCTTCCCTTCCAATTTCCAGCCATACTATGAAGTGTTGGATTCTGCCATCTCTCCTTCTCCTGCCTCCTCTATGCTGGGCCGCTCTCCAGCCTTCACACCCCGCACCTCCACTCCTGTGCTCAAAGAGGGTCACTTCATTCCCATCACCTCGCCAAAATCCTACATGTCTCCCGATCCCAGCCCGTCACCTCAACCCTATCTCACTTCCGCCTCCTTCACTCCTTCGCCCACTTCACCCATATTTGACTCCAGCCCCAGGTCTAGCAGCGTCATAGAGATCATTTCCAGCCAAAAAGCAGATTTAGCCGAGAAAGAACTGCAGTTGTCCTCAGATCTCCACAAACCAGTCGAGACAGACCTCCCTAAATTGCACAGCCCTGATGACTTGGTTGTTTTAGAGGCATACAAATCCCCATTTGACATTCTTCCACCTAAAGACCCTGAGGATGAGCTGTGTGAGGAGTTAGTGTCAATCATTAAGGCCAGCCAATCAAAAGGTACGTTCAAAGAAGAGGAGGGATTTTATCGCCAGGAACCAGATATAATGGAAAAGCTTCCCAGACTGTTTATAGAAGAGGAGATGAATGAAGATAACAGCTTCTTAAATGAATCCCTGACATCAAATACATTTACTCCAGTCCAACCTGCCCATAGTGAGGGGTCAGATATTGAGGTAGTGCTCGCTGTGTGTACCGCCCAAATGAACAGCCAAAATAGATTTCCTACAGGAGAAGTGTGTAATTTTTTTTTTTGATGACTAAATACTAAAAATGTTATGGTTTTGGAACATACATTTATGTTTTCACTAGTCACAATTTTTTCCCCTTTTTTTTAAGCACCAAACCTGAAATTACTTTTATTTTTTAGATGAAATCCAAAATAATAATAAAAAATCACAAATCAAAAAACAATCAACACTAAAATCACAGATGTATTACAATGTACATTAAATAATAAAATTAAATTAATTTAATATATATATTAAATTAATATAATATATTATAATAATAATATATTAATTCATATATAATATGGTGTATATATTTAGCAAAATGCTATTTATTCTAGCTGACGAGATAACGCTCTTATGTGCTCTTATGCGGAATTATTTTCCTGAAGTAAT
>JAUYWG010000048.1:15581603-15614193 GCA_034779775.1 Enteromius afrohamiltoni
AGCAAAATGCTATTTATTCTAGCTGACGAGATAACGCTCTTATGTGCTCTTATGCGGAATTATTTTCCTGAAGTAATGAAACATTGTTTGCAAGCTCTTTTGTTTTTTATGTGTTTCCATTCAGGCCAAAAAGTATTGAAGCACAAAGCTTATTGCGATTATTGGACTTTTTGTTTGTTTGCTTGTTTGTTTTCATCTCTCATTATTTTTGCATTGGATTTATTTATTTTTTGTTATTGAAACAATAAACCTGAAATTAATTTTATTTTTAGACAAAAAATGTATTCAAAGTAAAGTATAAAAATTAAAATAATTGTAATAATAAAAAATAACAATAATTACATTGAACATTGAAAATTCATATATATATATATATATATATATATATATAAGGCTGTTTTTAATCAGTGATATAATAGTATTTCTTGATGAAATATAAACATTTAAATTGTGGCTGTGATTTATTCACACATATATAATAATAAAGACAACGTGGTTAAGCAAAAATAAAATTAATATATAATATGTTGTATATATTTAGCAAAATGCTCCTCTCTGGAGTTATTTATTCTAACTGAAAATATGGATATTGAATGGCTTTCCTGAGGTAAATGTAATGTACCATCGTGTGCAAGCTGTTTTTTTTTTTGTAGGCGCACTACAAATAATGTTTTGTTAAAGTTTGTAATGTAATGTTAAAGTTTTTTTTTACTCATCAACAAAAAAGAAAAAGGCATAAAAGATGTTGGTTTATCAAAATGGAGATAGATTAAAAAGAGTTATAATTTTTTTTTTTGATGATGATGTTAGTGGCACAAAAAAATTACACACTTCACCTTTAAATCTTGACGCATCTGTAAAGGATGAGGATGTATATCTGTGGCATTTATAACTGTTTTCGTCTCCACACCAGCAGGGTGAAGTTTCCCAGCATGCATCTCCACGTTTCTCTCCCCTGTCCTCACAGATGTCATTGCCGTTCACACTGCCCTCATCAGCTAAATACTCTCCCCCTTCCCCTCGCTCCACCCCACCTCTGCCCGGGATATCACAGTCACCCCCTCCCTCTTCAAAACTCTTCTCTCGACAGGACCTCCGCTCCTCAAAGGTCAAGGTAAAGACAAGGTGCTTGTTAGTGACTGTACTAGCGCTCATCTTCCTCCACCCTTCCCCCCTAGTCTTACCACTCCATAATACAGACACTAACATTCCCTATTAAAGTGACCCATATAACTTAAAGCACATCATCTCTGCGGTATGCATTTCCATGAGAGATTTATTGCACCACAGTGTGCGCTTCATAAATGAAACACAGAACAATGAAGTCTGACATAGAGTAAATTATTACAGGTATATGGGGAGCTAGAGTCATTAATTAAAGACATATTTAAATCACCCAACCCAACGTTTCAAATTCACAATCCTAGGATTCTTTAAATTAGCTTTATGGGCCTTGTCCTATTAGCTCTGTTCACTGGCATGGGCAAAAACAAACAGAGAGTGCTCATAACGGATGCTTGGGCAATGGAATAAATAACAAGACATTTAGACAAAAAAAAGAAACTACCATAATTCTTTCCATAAGTAAATAGTACGAAGAATCAATGTTAACCTCTTTTTGTAGAAATGTATTAATTCAAAAATCAGGTTTGGTAAGACTTGTATGTTCACTAATGCTATATTTATTTTATTAGAATCAGTAACAACAGTGATATTGTTAAATGTTATTGCAATTTAAAAAAGTCTATTTTAATTTATTTTTAAAATGTTATTCATGCCTGTGAGTGCAAAGCTGAATTTTCAGCATCATTACTCAAAACTTCAGCATCACATGATTCTTAGAAACTTATTCTGATTTGCTGCTTAAGCAACAATGTTGAAAACAGTTTTTAAATATTAATGTTTTTTTTTTTTTTCTCAGGATTCTTTGGTGAATAGAAAGGTCTAAAGAACAGCATTTATTTAACATTACGGGTTTTTTTTTTAACTCTTTCTGCTCAATTTAATAAAAGTATTCATTTCTTTTCTTTTTTTTAAATAACACACTGATCCTAAAATTTTAAAAGGTAGTGTATATTTTTGTAAAATGTTCTTATATATATGACTGCACATAACAGCTTCTCCCGGCTCTGGTTCTTTCAGCCTGTGCTAAGGCGTGATGTTGCGGTTGTTGGTAAGCCCCCTCGTAGCCCTGTGATGTCTAGAAGGTCCTGCGGATCGCCTGTTAGAGGTCAAAACTTTTCGCCATCTCATAGGGTAGGGAGTATGTGCACCTTGTGTGGCAATGGCACATTTGACTCAAGGGAAATTCATTTTTCTCTCTTTTGAAAGTATCCCTGCACAACACATAATGTCATTCACTCTATTTGACCTGGGAATTCACTGTTTTGAGTGCAGTTCTTTCCATTTTCGCTGCTACAGCTGGATATAATGATATTAGGAATGATACAGCATATATTTGTGTCAGCGTATGGCCACACGTTGCTTCCGTACGCAGTATCATTCCATCAGTACAATATGGGGAAATGCTGAGTCAGTGAAGAAGGGATACTCCTAACACCATGGCCTTGTCTGTCTGTGTGCATCAGTGCATTTTGTGGTCGGGGAAAAAAACCATTTAATTCCTAACACCGCTGCAGAGTGATGTGGTTTTCTTGCATGTGTTTTGTGTTTTTTGTTTTTTTGTGGCTCAGAGCAGTTGCACATGCAGCATAGGATTAAAACATGTTTGGAGTGTCTGGATTACTAGTGGGACTGTCCCAATGATCTTTCCTGTGTACACAGCTTAAACAAGGTGTACTCCCCAGGGCCAGGCAAGCGGCCTATTCCCCACATTTCCTTCCAAACAAGGGGAGTACAGTCTGCGTTTTCAGGATTTAAGGCATTTCTCGACTGTTTCTAAGTCTACAAATAAAACATATTTTAGGAAATATGCAATTTGTTGGCTTAGAAACGCAGAACTTGAGCCCCCGGTAGTCCTGGATCGCACACATATTTCAAAGAAAAGAGCAATTCCTTTTTTTGAAATCTCTATTTAAACCCATTTAGGCGAGTTTGAGCATTTACATAATTGAACTGATCCAGGTCTGGCCTCAGGCTTTGCATCAGTGGTTCTCCACGAGCACAGTTGAACTCTCAGTATCAGATGGACATACAGCAGAAAGAGAGATGGAAACATTTAAAAGGTCTTTCCTGTTTTCTCTCTTTTCAGTCCCAAAGACAAGCATATGTTCATGATCCGCTTCAAGGTACAGGGGAACCGTGAGTATTTCAGTACCATACATTTTAAAGTAGATTATTTTTTATGCTAATATTATTCCATTGCTGTATTTGGTCAGTATTACAAGCCTCAAAACTGAAATATAACCTAATGTGGAAAACATATTTAAAGAGCCTTTCCTCTCGCAGATTTCAAGCCCTGTATAACTACATGCCACGAAATGAAGATGAGCTGGAACTGAAGGATGGAGATGTAGTTGACGTCATGGAGAAGTGTGATGATGGATGGTTTGTGGGTAAGACTGTAAACTCCATTTCCAGTAGGGTCGCTGGTTACAACCAGCATTTTAGTGATGTTCATTTATTTGCCACTAGCTGGCGCTATTCTCCAACCAAAAATACTGTGTCATGGCTCAAACAGCCTTTGGATATTTGGAGAGAAAAGTATGTAAGGTGAATTTGTACTAAAATATATAATTTATTCTATACTAATTATAATCATGCATATTCATACAAACACATACTTTCCTTTACATTTTTGATTTTATAGATGGACACATGCAGTATTGATGTTGGCCTCATTCTATATTTAATATTTTAGGAACGTCCAGGAGAACCAAGTTTTTTGGAACCTTTCCTGGGAACTACGTGAAGCGGCTGTAAATGGACTTTTCTACTGTGGAAAGATGGACAGTGTCACTTACTGTACAGCTAGCTGCTGGAATAAGCATGACATGTTCCAGTCATCAACCTGCTGGACTGATGGAAAGTGATGAAACTGATGAAAAGCCAATGGCCTTCGAGGGGTGATCGCACCATTTATGTCATTTGGTTCAAATGCGCTGATAATTAAATTCTGAAAGCATTACATTAATTAGGAATTGAAGTAAAAGCTTTAAAACATTTGGTTGCCTACACTTTTTCCTCATGGTTGAAAATAATCAGTTCGCTTGCCTTCTAGTTAAGCTGATTTCAACATAATGAGTAATCAAGTGCCCTATTTATTTGTAAGTTATTAAGAGGCACGTTTTCTTTCATTGGAAGGATGCAATACAGTAGGTGAGGAATAATCTACTGGTGGTGCCCCTTGTGCACCTGATGTCTGATCTGATCGAGATTGTATAGACCGAACAGTATTGCGGTATCATGTTTGTGTCAGGCAGTGGATATTACAGATGACCATTCCTGCCAACATGTATCTTTTCAGTATGTTATTAACTTTCCGGTTCAGAAAAATGACCTCCGGTTTTCTAGGGCTCTACGTTCTTCCTCCAGACATTCCTTTGAGCATTTGAAGGATTTTACAGATTAGAGAAAAATATTTTTGATATTTTTCCATCTAAAGAGATAACGTTTTTGAGAATGCAATATCCCTAACAAAAAGCAAAACGGGCATGTTAACCATAATAAAACGGACTCATATTAATGTCTCTACTGCCTATAATTAATATTTCTGTGTTGGGTTGACCTTGCACATCACTTTTGGTTTACACACTGTAATCTATTTATGGCCAATAAGAGGAGCACATGATGTCATAATTACTAAACTGCAATTGGCAGCCATGTATTTTGTATATGCCGCCTTCCGGTTGGTTCGATTTGAGTGAGAAAATGTACGTAAAAAAAATCTATTTTTGTTTATTTGATCATTCAGCAAACGTTTTTCATTGTGATATACTTAATATATTGTTTAATTGTTCACTTTCTTTGTCTATGATCTGTTCAGCACAGTGACTACACTCTCATATTCGAATGTTCAATATGCAGCGTTTCAATCTTCCAGCGAGACTGTATGACTAACAGTTTTATTCCAGTCAGTAAAGCGAGAAATGTAAATGTGTCAGTCAATAGAAACATGAACCAATAATATATGTAATTTAGGCAATATTATACCTCATGGAATTATGCAGTCTCTGTGTCTGTCAATGTGCTTAATGTACCAGTAAAAACCTGCGCATGTTGTTTCATAAAGAATTGCTCATGAGTGCAAACGTCTTATTGTACCAGTATGAGAATTCATCTGACTCTGTGAACCATCAAGGATACCAGAGATCTTCATTGTGGTTCGGGTTAAGATTTGGCAGACTGTCTTCCGTTCTTAAGCAGATGTGAAGTAAACTGTGCTGTTCCTGATGCATAATTTTACCACGTTATTTATGTAGCGACATGGCTATTTGTAATATTTAATCATGCACAATTTAGGAACAAATGTTTTTTTTTGTTTGTTTTTTTTTAAGTACAGAACACTGTGATATGTTCAGTAAATTAAACCTATCTACCAATGACTGAACATTATGTTTGGTGCTAGAGTGTGAATTCTGATTGGATAAAAATTGACTATTGCTCTGACATCATTGGTTCAGAACAGAACCAATATAACATCACTGAATTATACGAAGGAGTGCAGAGCCTAGTTATATCAACAAATGCAACCACAGAATAATGAACAAAAAGTGTCTCATTAGATTTCCACAAAAGTAAAAGCAATCATTGATTTTGAAGCCTCTGTCTTTTTTCTGTCTCTCTCTCTGTGGAAAAGTGAATAAATAAATTCTATCAGTTTTCATCAGACTATGCTCTCAATGGGATTCGCAGTCTCGTAAGTGCATAGGATAATCGTGCCACCCTGGACGTCTGCCTTCTGCTAGCACTCTAGTCCCTGCAGAGCGTCCAGTCTATAAACAGCTACATCGTGTCCTGGAGTTGTCCCTCCTGCTGCCATGGAGACAAAGTAAACAGAGGGTCAGTGGAGAGCCAGTCTTTTGCCTTAGAGAAAGAACCAGAGCCATCCTCACTGGAGGCAGGGATTTCTGTCTAGACTGCTTTTCCCGCATTTGTTTTAATGGAGCAAATTCTCACACGCTCTTTGAGGCACTTGATAAATATATTTGGGAACAAAGCGCAAACCCCGGTTAACGTCTATGCCATTCGTCTCAAATTTAAAGGCAAACTTCACCCAAAATCGTCACATACCTACTCTCATGTTGTTCCAAACCCCTTAAATTTTGGAACTCTATGAGGGTGAATAAATGACAGAATTTTTGATTTTGGACACCCCGTGCCTTTCATTACTGGTTGATGTAACAGTCTGGGTTAGAGAAGGATTTCTGGTGTTAGGGTTTCCTAGATTTGATGCAGCTGAGACCATGACAAACAGCCCATCCCTGGCACACCAAACAAGGAGCTGTTCAAGCCTACAATACAAGTGCTCTCAAGCTAGAATGTTCGGCCTTCAAATAAAGAGCACAGCGCTCCAGTGCCATGTTGTGCAGAACAGTACTCTGCTCTCTGAGTAGATACTGAAACTTTACTTTGGAAGCAAGTATCACGTGCGCAAATATTTCATACATATAGCTAATAAACACGATGGCAGACAGAAGCTTCACTACACCCTTGGGTACAGATGATGTATGTGAAACTTTTATGATTTATATCCAAACATCCAACAATGTGTGTGTGTGTGTATATTTATTTATTTATTATGTGTATTATTATTTATTTATATATATATATATATATATATATATATATAAACAAATGTCACAGGTGTATTGAGGAAAAGCTGAAATAAAGAATAACATCCAAAGTACTGTACTGTGTATCAAAGTTGTAAATAAATATTTTGGAGTATATTTTACAAGACAACACTCCTTCTGTTTTATATAGCCTAAACAAGAAAATCCTGAACACACTGTCAACTTGCAAAACTACATCAGTCTTTCTATTTAAAATAAATGAATAAGTAAATCACTGTTACTTGCTATTTGTTTATAACAAGTGAAATGTACTTGCAATTTGTTTACGGAGTAAGTATATTTGTATGCTTGATCACAAAATGAAAAGTTATAAAGCAAAATTGAATGCGTTCTAGGTGTAGATTTTATTTTTTTTATTTATTTATTTTTATCAAAGTTGAAGTCTAGCTTTATTGTGTCACTACCAATCTATCGCATGTTTACATAAACAATTAAAAAGGAGTGCAGCAGAATGGACATTTGGCAGAGCATCTTAAAAACGTGGAGCTAGAAGCCGAAGTCGTTTGGGGTTGCTGTGTAAGCGGGAAAAGCAGCACAGTGGAATGCAAAAAGGCATTTTGTGTGAACCGTCTTTAACAAACGTTTGTTTTGTCAGATGTCATTAGATGTTAGAGTGATGAACCGCACCTGTGTTGGTCTGTTAGGACACCTGTGTGAACTTTGTTGCCTACATGCGCTAAAAAAAAATCACTTGATGTGCAAACGGTCATTGTAAAGTTGGCTCAGAAAAAGAAGCAAAGGTTGGTTTGAAGTTGGAAATAAGCCATTTCGATTTGTAATGTAACTATGACATCAAGACATAGGCTGGATACTTTTTTTTTTTTTTTTTGGTGGTAAAGTAAAATAATTATCACTTGAAATGAAATCCAAGCAGTTTTAAGTGTTCCCTTATGTGGCTGTGTTATTGAAATTGTTTACATTCCCAAGAGGAGATGTTTAAAAGAGCAACACATGCTGTGTTGATATGTAAATATGACATATCGCTTTGTTTCTGTGCTCTGTAAATAGCTCGTAATCTGCTCATCAGCAGCAACGGCTCTGACTCAAAGCTCAGCCTTGATTTCACAATGAAGTAGCCTGCTCCTCTCAGTCAGGCACAGGTGTCTGGCCGGCGGTAAGAAAAGAAAAGTCTAGACAGCAGACCGGGTGATGACAGAGCGAAGAGAGTCATTGGTGGATGATTTTAGTTATCAAACCGCTAAGGCTTATGGGAAAAGTGGATTAATCATAAAGGGTACGAGGTTTGGATCTGAAAGAGGTGGGGAGAGAGTTTGAACCCTCAGTTTTTCATTCTACCCTATGACCTCACGAGAGGAGTGGCATCCTGGCATCATCTTTCTTTCATTCACTCTCCTAACCCCACACGCATGCTTAAAAGGGACTCAGAGACAAGCACTGGCTTCCAATCGTGGTTGGGTGAGCCGTTCGTCCAGGGCTGATAATTCTTTTCTTACTGCAGATCTCTCACCAATAAGAGGAGACTGTACTGGGGAAGCAAGTTTGACTTTGAACAAGAGGAAGCTGAACAAAACAAGACAGATATGCCACAGAACGTGGTGCTGGACGGGCCAGCCCCTTGGGGATTTCGGCTTTCAGGAGGCAAAGATTTTAACCAGCCGCTGACCATAACTCGGGTAAGTGAAAGCCTGTGGCTAAAGTCTGCTACTTCACACATTCCACTCAGAGATAATGATGCTTTTGATGTGCTGGGTAACACCGCCGTGGGCATGAGAAACCAGTGGGTGGATCAGAAAAAAAACATTCCCAGGACCTCACTTTAGATGTAACTGAGGAGTACAGTGAGAAAGATTTCAGAGAAATATTTTTAGAACCAAGTTCAAACTGACATTTTTAGAAACATCTGTGGTTGTCAGGGAATCATTTCCCAATAGAGACTTTGTATGTTCGTTATAATTACCCAGTTTTTATCTTCATGTCATTATGATTTACTCTAGTTATGCATTTTAGGAAACAATACTTGTATTCAGCAAAGACAAAAAAGTAAAAGTTCATTTATTATTATTTATTTGAACATTCGGAATCATGAAAAAATATTTTTTTTCACATAACTATAGGCAGTATAACTGTTTTCAGTATTAATAATGAGAATAAATATTTTTGAGCATCAAATCAGTATATAGGAATGATTTCTGAACGATCATGTGACACTGCCAAAATAACAGATTTATTACAGGAATAAACTATATTTTGAAATATGCTAAAATAGACATCAGAAAACGGTTTTGATCAAACAAATATAGCCTTGGTGAGCATAAGAGAAAAAAAAATCTAAATTACAAAAACTATAATTCATCTGTCATAAATGTGGTAATGTATTACAGTACCTAAACGTGTATATTACATAAACAGTGAGGCATTTTCTCTTCCAGCTACTATGTTCAGAAAAAGTCTCACATACGGTCTAGTCTAATGCCTAGCTCCGGAGGGGATCTCTACACCTGTCGTCTGAATGAATTGCAAAGCTCTTAGTCCAACAGTATTTTAAACAGCCAATGAAGTCTGAACATTTGTGGTAACAGAAGAGGTCAAAGGTTAACTGAACACTCAGTGACATGCGTGAGATGAATTAGAAAATCTCTAATTTAAGCTATTACTTCAGCACCACCTCATACAGTATCTATTCATAAATGTATCTTACTAATCCTTCCTTATAGATCACCTGGATGAGGTTGAAGTTATTTTGAACTGATTAAAAGTCCGGTACAATGGTGTGCTAGATTAATGCTCAGCAACTGCACAGTTTTGCTGAAGACTAAGGTCCATAGGCTCCATCTGACTGTACAAACTGCCTTGTCTAACTCATTCTGTATATCTTCTATAAGAACTCTATTGGGAGTTTGACTGGGGGAACTTCTATGTATTGCACCTACAAAACAGCTACATACTGATTTTTGCATCTCGTCTATGCTTGTAAACGGTTGCTTCACGTGAAGTGCTGCATTCTGATGCGTGGAATATAGATTATGTGCTGTCTCATCAACAGCAGCTCTTTGATCGTGACATTCAAGTACATTCTTAGTGAAAAGCCAGTTCTGACGTTTGCCATAAATTGCAGAAAAAAATGCAACAGAGAACAGACAGGTCGTCGTAAAAATGATACTTCCCATACACCCTGATTGGAACCAGAACAGCAGTTCTCACGAAAAAATGAATTGCCCTAACAGAAAAAAAAGTGTGGTTATACCATAGTACAGTGATTTATACCATGGTACTTCAATGTACTTCAAAGAATATCATGGTATTGCCAATAAACATTTCAGAAAAGTATATTTTTCTGGATTTGGCCACAACAGGGAAATAGAAACTTCCAGGTATACCAGACATGAAGTCTCAGAGTGATGTCATTTTTAAAATAAACCAATCAGGTTTATTTAACATTCCTAGCTAATGACTTTCCTGCAGTGTCCAAGTAAAATGACACTGGATTTTATTTCAAACAAAAACAATAAAACTCACTCAAACATCATTTAAATGGATGAGAATGTTTCTTATTTTGGTGTATGCCAATGCCGGATCCTGAAAGACAAATATATTGCACCTTTAAGCCGAGAAATACTGATGACTAATGCAGAATGCGTGTGGTTTCTTTGTAAAACCGCTGTCTGTAATCATACACGTATTGATGCCAGCAAGGTGGCTCTTTTCTCAAACTATGAGCCCTTATGTTCTTATTTCAGTAACATTAGCCTCCATTGATGCGGGCATGCCAGCACAGATGGGGCACAGCACAGACCGTCTAAATTATTCTGCTGAATTAAAAATGTAAATGACTGTTATATCTAAATCCAGTCACTGAGAAGACACCTTTAACAAAGCATTTATTACAGGGACAGTTTTTCTGGAGCAACCTGGAATTAGTGTTTTTTGCTCAAGGGCATGATAGAAATAGCTGAGCATCAAGTTTTAGCCACTTCACTCAAAAATGACAATTCTGTCATCATTTACTCACCCTTATATTGGTTTTCATGTAGGTGCACTCATCCTTATGTCAATAGAATACCTAGCATATGACATTTACTCAGCCTCATGTTGTTCCGAACCAGTATGATGTTCTTTCTTATGTGTGTGTAACACAACAGAAAATACAGGGAAAAAAAAAGTTTAAAAAGGAAAAAGTGTTTTGAAGTCATGGAAAAACTATTTTTAGTTCTTCACAAATCCTTTCAGTTTATAGTTTTTTTTTTTTCAGTTCAATTTTTTCCCTTAGTGTCGGTCTTCGTTTTTAGTAATCTAAAAAAAACTTTTTCCACTATAAAGAATGTTTTGTGCATTGAAATGTTAACGACCACTGATGCCAGTAAAGAAGATTAAAATAATCTAATTTTAATATAAAATAATACAATTTAAAAGTCAGTAAGGTCTGATGTTTTTTTTGGACCCAATGACTTTCAAGCAGTTGGAAAACCTTACAGGTTTGGAATGACACAAGGGTAAATGAATTTTAACTTTTAGGTGAACTATCCTTTAATTTATTCTGCCTGATGTTGCTCCGAACACAATGTATAATGTTCAGCGTGCCCTTACATGCTTCTCTTGTGGGTTCGTGTGTCACCTTGGGGATTTTTCTGCACAGGTGCTGCATAGCTTACAAAAACCGAATTGTTATATTCATGTTTCTGTTTATACAGACGCTCAGATACCAGTCACTCGATGGTTTCAGCTCAGTTCATAGCTCCCTTTGTTTCCATCTATTAAACAGAGCATCTTTGTTGTTGAGCCAAACACATCCCTCATTTGCTTGAGTAGTGTCAAGGGAACAATCTCATTTTTATCGTGTCCATTCTGAGACATTTGGATGCCTCTTTCTTCGGAGTAACCCTCATCCTCATAACGTATGTCTACATGGGAAATAAGGCCTGGTTTTAGTTTTCGGCCTCAAATATGGACAAGAATGAGTGTCTCTTAAATGTAGTCATTGAACATTTATTTTGTGACATTTCTCTAGATGATACAGAGCGCAAAGGTAATTGTTGTGTCATGTGCGCAAAGCGAAAAAGGCAACAGGAAATGAAATATTACAGAGTGGCTGTTATTTGACAGGAAACAGTTCTGCTGGCTTCATCTGTCTATAAATTATGCATTAGGAATAAAACATCACAAATCTTAATGACATTAAACACTGATGATGGAAAACTAAAACCCTCTGGTCTTAAATAGCTGTTGTGACTTGACCTGGTATAAATCTTCCCCTCTCGAGACGCAGACTTAACTAGAAGAAGGTCAGCGGTGTTGGGATATACAGTATCGGAGCAGCTGAGTCAGGAGGTAGATAGAACGAGGCACGCACGCAGGATGAGGTGATGAGATAAATGACCAGGGGATGAGGAGAATACCTAAGAAAATGAGCCTGCACTGATGAGAGGAATAAGGGATGATGTCAGACTCCATTAATATAAGAGAGGTTGATGGGGAGAGAAACACCGGGTGGATGCCAGAGCAGTCACATCATCAACCGCCAATAGGCCTGACTGTGAACCCCTGGAGGGCGATACCCTTCCTTGACTGACACATCCACGGCTCGCTATTTTTAGTCCACTTCTAAACCACAGTGGGTCAACAGATTGTTTCTACCCCTGTCACTTTCTGTTTATGTCTAAACTGCTCTATAGTTTGCTGCAAACTTGTAGTGACTTTAAACGAGGGCTTCTAAGAAACCCATTTTTTTTCCATTCAGAAGTTTGTTAAATGTTTAAATGTTTAAGCTACTTCAAAAAGAAGTTTTAAGACTCTAAAACATTGTGTACTAAAAGCATCAATTAAAAAAAAAAAGAATAAATACTCTTTAAATAAATTAATCTTTTTAATTTAGTTTTAGTTACTTGTACGTCAACTTATTAAACAAATAATTTAGATTTTTTTTTCCTTTGATAGGCTATTTACATTGTATTTCCCTTTTATTCCAATTACCATATTGTAATTTTTTATGCATTTATAAAGAAATTAATATATGTGACAAAAAAAGCATCAAGTCTGGTTTATGTTTTCAGGTAACACCAGGCAGTAAGGCATCTAAAGTCAACCTGTGTCCAGGGGACATCATCCTGGCCATCCAGGGAGCGTCCACTGATGGTATAACTCACGCTGAAGCTCAGAACAAGATCAAAGACTCCACCAATCAGCTTTTCCTCAAGATAGAGAGGTACCATGAGCTTTTCTCATTAAAGGATAGTGTTACAAACAGCAGTGAGCATCTTTCAACAACTTTGCATCAGTTTCTCTCACCTCCTTTTAAAGTTGCAGCCAGAGGGAGGACCGTAAGCTGGAGTTCCAAAAGAATTTGCTTTTACCGCTTGCTATGAAAGTGTCCATCAGTACCCACAGAGCCTTATTTACGACAACGATGAATGTGTCTTTCCTCAGTGATTAATGCCCTCCCATAAACCATCTGGCTTGTACATGCCAGTCTGTTGACGTTACTTTACTATCTAGAAGCGGTCATGGCCCTGATGATCCCCCCTTAGTGTTCTTTGATCTTTTTTTTTAATTTCACAGGCGGCGAGTACATGGTGTATAACTGTGTGCATTAAATGTGTTGCAGGCCAGAAACTAAAATGTGGTCACCTCAGGTTATAGAAGAGGGGAAAGCGAACCCATTCAAAATCAATTTGGAGGCAGAGAAGCAAGTAAGTGTAATGGAACAGAAAAACAAATACACTGTTCTTTATTTTTATCAGCTTGCAATATGCAGCAAGGAATTTAGGGAAAAAAAAATAAAATTAAGAAACGGAGTGCATGAGGCATGTTAAAGGCACATTCCATCCAAAAAAAAAAAACTCTCATCATTTACTCATCTTAATGGAACACAAACAATTAATGTTTAGAAAAATACTTTATCTTTGTGAGTTCATATAATACAGATGGATGGGATGATGCTTTAAATAACGCAGATGGATGGGATAATGCTCAAACTGAACACAAATGTGATTCATACAACCCCACTTGATGAATCAAGCTCTAACAAAATGACAGCTGTATGTGAGAAAAAATATGAATATTGTGAGACTCTTACATCAATACTAATACTACTTCAATACAACCTTACATCAATGATAGAATATTGATATTAATATTTATGCAAGCACATTGTGAAACTTGTGCAAGAAGTGGCAGTATTCTGGTCCAGCTTCACATCAAGCTGATGTTGAATGGCATGCATGAACTCATAAGCCTGTGCATGACAGTTGGCATAAAGGAATGGTTTGTACCTTATAAAGTTTAAAATATTGGTATTTTTATCACCTTTTATATCGCTTAATTGATTCACTGAATTTATTACTATTGTGTTCATTTGAGTGCTTTTCTAAAGCGTCATCCCGTCTGCCAGCATTATACTGTATGGACTCAGTATGGATTATTTTTTGAAACAAAATGTAGTTTGTGTTCCATAGAAGAAAGTCTTATACATCTGGGACCATGTGAGGGTGAATAAATGAGTAGCGTGGAGTGGAATCTCTCAATAAATTGTGCAAAGGTGCTGTTTTCGGTTTGATATGTCCTTGTCTAGGAAAAGTTTACGTATATGGAAATTTGCTAAATCCGCTGGATCCTCGGCAGTGAATGGGTGCCATGAGAGTTCAGTCAGCTGATAGTAATAAACAAAAGAAACAAAAAAAAACAACAACAACAACAAGTAATCCACCTGACACCAGAGGCTGTTTCTAAGAAATATAAGAGGGGAAAATATAACAAAACAAAATAATCTTCTGAATATTTCCACTAGTAACAGTATTATGAAAAAAAAGGACTTGTATTTTGTATGTTGCGTGAAACAATGGTTTTAAGTTGTCAATAGACTGGAGTCGTGTGTATTACTTGTAATTTATTGAGTTGTTTTTTAGCTGTTTGAACACTCATTTTGACAGAACCTATTCACTGCAGAAGATCCATTGGTGAGCAAGAGTAATAAAAAAAAACAAGGAAAATGTGGCTTGAAAAAACATGATAGATTAGAAAAAATGTAAATAAGTGTACAGTATGCAGCATCTTCGGGTAACAAGAGGATGCATATGCAAATGTGATGTTTGTGTGAGGCTTTAAGTATGCAGTGTGTCCATCTGTCCTACACATGCAGGAGTATAAACCTATTGGCACAGGTCATAACAGAAGAGCACAGCCCTTTGTGGCTGCTGCCAGTCTGGATGACAAAACACAGGTGGTGAGCTCCACCTACAACACTCCCATAGGCCTCTACTCTCAAGATAACATCCAGGACGCCCTGCAAGGACAGATCCGGGGCCTGGTGCATGAAAAGCCTGAGGGGTGAGTGCCAACATGGATCACCCCAACCATACAGACTAAGAGACTTATCTCTGCTTGCTGTAGACCGGCTGCCCACTTACCACTAACACACACTCTGTTCCTCCAGAAGTCCTCACAAGTCTTTCTGCAGCCTGAATATAAGCAGGATAGAACATTATCATGCTAAGAGGTTAATTGGGTTTTGTTGGAGATAAGAAAGGGCAACCCCTTTTCTAATGCATTCGCAATAGCATATTATAGCAGAACAAATATTCACATTTGGGCCTAGAGAGCTGGATCTTGGAGGACTTCTGTTCCTTTACCTTTCACCTCTAACTGTCTATTCACATCTTCGCTCTTATGTCTTACAGGACATTGATTACTTCGAACACAAGTTTAATGTCAGACCAAAGCCCTTCATATCTGCAAGCCAAAAGAGGTCATTAGACAAAAGCATGTAGTGAAATACGGTCACTTAATAAAAGTAGAATTTGTACTTTTGCATTCATTCAGCTATAAAGCTGCAGCACAGTAGATCGATGTACATCTCTAACTACTTCTTCCATTCTTTTCTGTCTTGTTTGTCCTTTTCTGTGTCCTCTGTGTGGCCCTTTTGATTTGATTGCTTCCTGGTTTGGTCCACCGGGCTATTATACACTGACCTTACACAACTCCAGTGACACTACATCCCAGACGCTGATGGGAAATGTAGCTCAGATGCCTGGCACCCCGTCGACCGGGTCCAAGGCAGCTCTTTCTGCACAGTATAACTCCCCCATTGCATTATACTCAGCAGACAATGTCTCAAATACACTGCAGCAGGCTCAGATGGTAACCAGGTAACCAGAGCTTTGTTTACACCACCATACAAATCTACTAGCTTGTGCTACTACAGGAAGCATAGCTGAGTAATAGCTGATGGACTAAAGACAATGACAATGTGTCCTCCTGAGCACTGCCATCAACTTTTATAGAGCACATAATTATGTTTTTTACTTCATGGACAAACATTGAGGGCTTCTAGCTTTATTTGTTTTCAGCCCTAAACCCCTGACGTCCATTGAAGACTCTCACGTGTACCGTATGCTCCAGGACAGCCAAGAGCAGCCACATGAACCACGTCAGTCTGGATCCTTTAAGGCCCTGCAAGACTATGTGGAGAGTGATGGTGAGCTGCCTTTATCTGTTATTTGGTGCAATTCTGACTTCACACAACATTAATTACAGCTTGCAGCACTGATAAAGTTGTCAGAGTTTAAATGTCAGCAAATATTCTGGTGAATTACAAATGCTCTTGAAGAGTAATAGTTTTGCGGGCTCAATTTGACTTGAGCTGCCTTCACTATTCTCAACAACCCTGCTAATGACGTCAGTCAGAGCCCGCTGTTCTCTTAATAGTCTGGATTCAGTATGGAGAGTTTCACATTGCAGAAGCGGACCTGAGACTCTTTATTCCTCTGACAGGCACGAGACCCATGGTGACTAGAAGTGTAAAAGCCCCAGTGACAAAACCCCAAGCTCAAGCATCCTCACTCCAGAAGCTGCCTCTCTGTGATAAATGTGGCACTGGCATTGTGTGAGTACGGCATTCAGCACGAGACCATACAGATGCTGTCGTCTTTGAGAATATAGTTTCATGAAAAGCATTCATGCCTTTTAACAACTTCATTCAATTTTTCTACAATTGGCTCACAGTGGACCGGTGGTGAAAGCTCGGGACAAGTACCGCCATCCTGCCTGTTTCGTGTGTTCAGACTGCGGCTTGAACTTGAAGCAGAAGGGCTACTTTTTCGTGGAGGGACAAATGTACTGTGAAGCCCATGCTCGAGTGAGAATGACCCCACCTGAGGGACACGATCTAGTTACTGTATATCCTACTGCTTAGAGGGACGGACAGTTCAAATTAGACAATTATTGCTTCTTGATGTTCTGATTTCTTCATTTTAGTTTATAATGGAAAATGCAATGCCAATTTAAAGCCATATACACCAAGTATTATGATGTTTTAGTGATGGGACGATTACTACTTTACTATTGGTTTTAACTGTGGTTGGAGATGCTTTCAGGATGGACTGAATTTAAATGAAATGGGTTCACATGTTTCTGATTACCTTTGCATGGTTCACTGATACAAATTTTTAAGATCCCACAAAGAATTTAAAGCACTGACAACTTGTGATTTGATCACAGTTAAATTGGGTCTATACTCAGAATTCTTTCTTAAGCTAGTTTTTGTTGAAAAACTGTTAATTAACTCTCACTTCTCACATATTACGCTTAGCAAGTACTGAAATTAAACATATGAAAGAAAGATAATTTTGCATTTATTACAGGCTCAAATATGGCATCTAGGTACAAAGCATTTGGTTATAGTTTCTCAGTACTTTTTTTTACTCATTACTATCTTTTGTGCTGCATTATTTTATTTTTATTTTTTTAATTTCTAAATGATCTTATAGGTATAATTCACACTAAGCAGAAAACTGTCATCATTTTTTCAGCTATCCCTTTAAGGCCATGCACCTTTTATAACACATAAGATGAAAGGTTTATTAAAACACTACGTTGTACATCATGAGACATTTGGAATTATTTGTCTAAACCAAATTCATGAAACAAATTACATTAATGATGCTAAACTTGTGAAATTTATGAGCTTGTTGAATTGGCCACCACCTTGCAGGGCAAATACACAACATCTATTTTAAATGGTCGATAACTTGTGGTTTTAGATGAAAGTATTTAATTCTACTGACAAAATGGTACAGCGGTTAAATATCACTTGTACAATTAAACATCTCTAAATGTAACAAAACAGGGTTTTTTTTCTCTGGGGTAGTACTGAGCATAAGTTCTTTTAATTCATCTTGAGTGTTTTGAATGTATCTTCATCAGTTCAGAGAATGATGTAAAGACGATTCAATTCTAATCTAGAAGACCAATATGAGACATTCATTTATTCACCTGAAGACATCACACGTTCTTAATACACCATCACAGAGGGGATGCGGTTGTAGTTTGTGGAGTTCACAGCTCTGTAAAATAAAGTAAGTTTCATTAATATGAGCCATGAAATATGAAATAATATTAATATGAATAATTCTGTGGAACTTAGTCAGCAGGTGATATTAGTAATCATTATGCTAAGCATAAAGCACTTCTTGGAGTGTGATACGAGTGTTTTGGTGCTAGTTCCTGGAGCCCAGCTTACTTATTAACATTGAGGCTGATGATGCTCTTGACAGGTGTGCTCTTTGGACCAGGGGAGGGATGAAATATTTTTACTTCCTTATTCATCATTGCCGATTTGGTCTTTTTGGTACCATAGGGTTCAGTAGAGTAGGTGGGGTAAGAATCAAACGTTCCTGCTTTCATACCTCCAGTCTGCAGAAAATAAATACCGTATGACACCAAAATAATCTTCCGCAAAATGTTCCAAGACATTAACTCTTTCCATATGCATTTCACACTGTGTTTGATCTCCTTACGTACCTTTTTACTGGGTGAACTTGGTTTGAAGGGCACCGTGATGTGCTTTTTCTCCTCTGTCTTCTTTGGAGGTGGTAGAGGTTTGTCAAATTTGTAAGGATTGCCGTCAAAGCACTCAACTGGATGAAGGTTCAAACGAAATGCTCCCCCTATTAGCATGGATTTGCGTGCCATGATCTCACGCTGGTAAACAAATTATCTCTCTCATTAGAGAAAGAGAACACAGTCATCTGCTTGCATAGAATTATACTGTCAGGTACTCAGAGGACGCCTTATCTTAATTAAAACAAGGACCCGGGAGTCTGATTAAAAATCTCATTTAGGTAGAACTAAAAATACCTTTAGCATTTCCTTGGCTCTGTCATAGGGGTCTGAGGAATGGGACACCATCTTGGAGAGAGTGATGTCAGGATAGCTATTAGAGCACAAGGACAAATCAATACTGTATGTCTGACAGCAAAACCACGGAAACTTGCACGTAAGAGGATAATGTAATTTGCTTACCCGTAACCACTTCCTTTTTTAGGCGGATTGGTGTAGAAGTTTTTTCCAGGTGATTTGTTTGGTTTCCTTGGATTCTGTAGGGCACTCATTGCTTGAATCGGGCCTCCAAATGTCCCATAATAGCTGCCCACTCCACATCTACAAATCAGAGAAAACTATCAAGCCACAGTTTCAGGAGTAACTAGGAAAAACAGTAAGATGCATGGCAGGTTTTTTTCTGGGAAAAGTAGAAGACAAAAAAATCGACTGCAAAAGTACAGACATCTTAGTTCTGTAACCTTAATAGCTCACTTAAGACATTGTTCCTCTGGGTTTGTATATATACACAGTATGTGGTTACACTTTATTTTGGTAATCTACATGACTATTAAGTAGGTTAGGTTTAGGGTTAGTAGAATAAGTTTACACACTTGCAAAGTTTCAGATAGTCAGCATGTTGTATGTTGTGGACCCATCAAAATAAAGTGTTAGTATAGATATTAAGCAGTCTGCTATTACTCTAATGACTGCTACTTGGCATGGAGATGAAAAGTTGCTTACTGTTAGTCAAATATCTAAAGGATATCTATATTCAGATGTACATGAAAAACAGACCGTTTGCATTTGATGCTTTGAACTACTGCAGCATGGTTAAAACCTTTTCTTTGAAAAAAGTTCTTGTTTTCTGGTCAACAAACATAATTGAAAAAAGAACAAAGCATTTTTTTTCCTCAAGAAAATCTTGTTTCAGGAGTCTTTTTATCTCTTGGGATTTTAATAGACCATCCATGCCACAATGCCTACCACACTGTAATTATAATATCGCTGAACCAAATACATCTCAAGTGCAGTTTTATTCTCCCTGGTGTAAACATGTTTTTGTTTTCATATAAATGTATTTTTTGAGAAATGTTTCCAGTACGTTTAAAATAAAATGAGGGTGCATAAATGGTTTTCATTTTTGGGTGGGTTATCCCTTAATATTTTGTCCATTGTCACAACAACAGCAACAATGACCACAGGATTACTAAGACTACATCTACTATTTTCTTTGTGTATTTTAACAATGCTTTAGCACATAAAACTGTTTAAATAAAAAAAAAAAAAAAACATTCATGTGTGCATAGCCTACATAACTACAAATTTGCTGCATGCCACAGAAAAAAAGAGACTCACGTTTTTTTCTCTCCGTTACTGGGAAGAAAGGCTTTGCCTATGTTCTTTTTGGTCTGTTGTATCCTGTACTGTCTTTCTATTTTGACAGGGTCTGAGAGCGCCTCTTTCTCAAAGATCCTCTTGAATTGCGCGTCGAAGTATCCCACCTGGAGCGCGCTCTTTGATTTAGCTGCTCCTGACAGCATCTGTTTATTCTTGTATGCGGAGTCATTAAATGGGCCTTTTATTAACAAACAAATGCATGAGACAGACATAAATATTTTGCATTATTAACTTTTTTATTTTCTATATTATATTAACACGAATGTTATAGGCTGTGCATGTTTACCCAGTTACAGGATGCTTATTGTCTCTAGCAGTGTTTTAGTAATCTGATGTATGCTTGTTGCAAATATTGCATTTTTGTAATGGGTGTTAGGTAAATGAGTAAACAATAGCTATTCACACTGATGCATTCTGACAAGAGTCAACTATTAAGCTTTTAACTCGGCCGAACTGTGTTCTCGTAAGATACGTTCAGGAAACGTTAAAAGCAAATACTTTTAGTACTGACTCGAGAAATATTTGCTGTTGTAAAAATGTGACAAGTAGCAACAAGCCTCCAGTATATGAGTAACAACTGTTGAAAAACTGTCGAGGTGAACCTGTCCAAAGATTGAGGCTCAAACCAGTATTATTTCTGGGTGACAAATCCATTAAAAACACCATGAAGACTGTGCAAACTGTACTTCATTAAATAAACACCGTGTTTGTCTTTAATGAAACTGCACCGGCTACTGTAGTTCATATTAAACTTTAATGTTGTTTACACTTACGGTATATAAAAGGTGTATATTTGTCCCCTATAGAGATGTATCCCATCTCTTTGAAGATGCCAATCCGCTCCATGTCAGACTTCCCTTCTGGATGCATTTTGTACAGTTTTATATACACTTGTGGAGAGGGAAAAGCCATAAGATAAGAGAGATGGACCTATGCAGATCATCCAGCAAAAATATGCAACTCTATGCTATACATTATTGCATGCATTATTGCTCTAATAAATACAGGTCCAATACATACCTCGAATTATGTAATTCCCTGTGTTAGAGAGTCAGTAATAAAATAACTCCAGTGTTGTGGTGTTCGTGTACAGTAGGTTGTGTACGTTGTCATGGAGCCCCGCGGGTCAGTTACTCAGTGAGTCGTTCATGATGAGGGTAAGTTAACACTTTCAACAACACAAACATTTCACAAAGTATAGGAAAAAGCTAACTTTTAGGACAAATAACCTTTTATCTTATGCATTTTTTTTTCACCAGCCTGTGACGCAAACAAGGAATTCTGGGTATTGGAGTAAAACAAACACTCCACACACAACTGTAAGAAATTAGCGTGTTTAGGAAAAAAAACGTTACAAAAGCCTATTGGTAGAAACCGTGCAACTTCTTATTAATACCTACACTTTGAAAGATCAGAATTTACATTTCTATAAACACAAAAAAATATATATAAATGTACAAAACCACTTAGACTGCAACAGCAGTTTATCTCAATCAAGAAAACTCCATCCTTTTCAAGTCATCCATAGTGATGGCAACAACCTGCAACAAACGAGAAGCAGTTGTTACTACACTTCTGACTGTAAATGTATAAAAACCAACAAGAACTTAAGTGTAGGTCTCACATGTTCGTGACAGGGATCCTCATAGTCGCAGATGTCGTTTGGAAAGGCTGCTCGGACCATCTCTTTGAGCTCAGCTGGGTACACATACGTGCATTTGTCACGTGTTCTGCAGCCGGTCCTGTTCAGCTGTCAATGTTTGCGTCACAATCACTCCACGTGAAGTAAAAAATAAGAATAAAATACAAAGTGATGCTTACTATCCGGCGCTGAATTAAACGATAAACTTTTTTTCGTTTGATCCGGTCTGTCTTCTTCAGTCTGGAGGCCGCGTGGAGCAACGGCCCCACCCAGAGGGGCATACTAGACATGAAGATCTAATGTTAGTCATCATGATTAAGTCGACTTCACATACACGTGGGATTCAATCACTTACAGCATCTAACGCTATCTAAATATTTAGATAAATCGCAGATTAATACCCGAACAATTGACAGAGCTCAATGTAAGCGTCCATTAATTACCACCAAATCAACATTTCGCGTGAAAAGTTTTGATGCAATAGGATGAAAGCTGATGCGCACGTGCAATTAAAAGAGGAAATGCATCGGAAACAATGAAACTGAATCTGAATCATCCCTCGAATCTGAACCAGTAGGGACCGAATGAGATTGAGGTCTCTGCAGAGCAAAATTGGGAGTTTCTGAATTTCTGATTTCTGTGCGTTTTCACGATTTAACCCAACTTGACTCAACACACCTGCCACAAAGTGGGGGAAAAGATGCTTCACACTGGGTAACTTAAATAGATGTACTGTATTATAATTATACTGTAGCTGACACGATTTTACGAATCTCACACATACAGCATTATGGTCAATTTACACTGGTAGGGTCAGTGTATTGGGAGTATGGCAGTGTGAATTAGCTTGTAGGTGTTTTGGGGGAAATAAACAAATCAATTTGTGTAATGTGTAATAAACTTACCTTAAAGCAATGTGAAAGACAACTATATTGTTGTATTGCTGCCCTGTTTCCATGGTAACGTCCTCGCTCAAGTTTAAATGCAGCTTCAGTGTTTAACTTGCATGCCAATTAAAAGCCCAGCATTTACTTAAACACACGTTGAAGTAATGCATTAATACAAATGATAAGAATGACAGATAAAATGTTCTGAATAGAGGTGGATACACAAATAGTGGATAGAGGTCCTGACATAATATAAAATAAATTAGCATTTTGGTACGGTCATGAAATTTTTTAAATAATACATATTTTTGAAACATTTACCCATCATTCCTTTAATTCAGTGTCATGGCTTACATTAAACTGTTAGCTCGTTATGACAATTTGAAACAACAAGATCGATAAGTAGCCTATAATTAGATTTAAATATATGTAAACTATATGAGCAGAGACAACTGAAAATGTTCATGATGTTTAAAAAAAAAAAATCCAATGTGCAGATTACGTTATTTCAACACCCGAATAAAACGTCACCTAAAACTTTATTGGTAAAATATCACTATTATTTTTTTTTCATATTTGTACACAAAGTTGCATTTTGGGATTTTTAATGACGTTTTTAAAACGTTTTTCGAAATGTGCAGATTACGTTATAATAAAATGTCTCCCAAAAGTTGGAATTTTTACGTTTCTAAAACATTTTATTTTGGTTAGATTCTTTTTGTTTTTGTACTAACAACAAACCTAACTGCAACCAAAACACAACGTTGTGAAAACGTTTTGTTTGCTGGGTATTTCGCAATCATGCAATCAAAATGATCCCCCTGAAATAACCGCCCTGATGTGGTAACTCCCCTTGCTGCAGAGACCTTTACATAGACCAAATCAATACCATTTTATTACATTTAAAGAGTCAAGGACCATATTTATTTATTAAATCATAAGACTTTATTCAAATGTATGTACATGATTATTATGATTAATAATAATACAATTCTATCATAATTAGCATTAAGTTGTATAAATGAAAAAAAGGTCCCTGATTAAAGCTGGAATCTTCAGAGTTCCAGAAGTTCTGAGGATTGTCACTTTCCTTCTTTTTCTGACCATTCTTTGTAGCCTCCAGCATAATTACGGGCACTGAAGAGAGAGAAGGAATTATTGTTACAGCTTTAGCAAAACTGTGATTGGTTAAGTATTCATGATGCCAAGTTTATTACTTTTTGAAGCCCAGGCTTCTGGCTTTCTCTGTGGCAGCATCTCCGCGTCTTCCCAACTGACAGTGGAAAACCAGTTCAGCGCTGTCCATAGACGGCTTAACTACGCCAAACTTAGACTGGAACTCAGCTGCATCCAGGGACATGTCATTTTCTACATTCTCCACTAAAAAAAGAGAAAGAAGCAGCATCGAGCGCTCTTTTTAGTACACATGACCACTACAATTAATGTAAACAGAAAACAATACCCAAACAATATGTCTACCCGTTTTCAATATCATTTTTATTTGGTCAAGCACCCTGTTTAGTGATGTTTATGATTTTTGTTTTTCATTTTAAGTCACCTACAAATGTGCTTCTTTGTGCAACTTGATGCAATGCAATGAGAAGTCAATCTCTCTTACCTGGGATATGGATGGAGCCAGGAATGCGCCCTCTATCTACCTCAGCTTTACTACGGACATCCACAACAAGCCCTGAACCCTTCTCCAAGAGAGCTTTGAAATCACTGTAGGAAATCTCCTTATCTATAGCAGAGAGGAATGTGTACAATCAAGCAGTTACGCCTACATTCCTGTCACGAAATAAACACTGTTGTGTGAGCTGACTTAAAATAATGCTATATATATATAAAAAAAAATAAGTTTATACCTTACATGCTAAATATCTGATTATGAAAAAGATAGAACTTTACCCAAATGATACTGTAGTTAACTCGTGATTTTATTTATATGCCAATTGAGGTCTGCTTTATGATTACGATTTTTAGTGTATGGATGCCCCATATGTGTTTATATGCAAACGACGTTTAAATCATAACAAAAAACAAAGAAAGTGTTGTATTCCATACACATAAAACATTCCAATTATTGCAAGTCATCCTTACGTCACAGGTTCTTCAGCTCTTTAAAGCAAACAAGCAATGAAAATAACGAGCACGCACTATATTAGAAGATGCATAAATGGAAATGAGAACGGGCACCGCAGGATACTAGCAAGTGCACAGACGTTCAGCTTGTTATTCTATAAGTAATAAAACGTAGAGATAATAGAGGTGTTTATCACAGGTGCACCTGGGTACCGTCACCCTGACTACAACAGACTACGAAAACAACAGCTGCTCAACGCAAACATATGCATTTCCAGTATTTAGAAACAGTCAACAAAAACAGTTTCACACGTCGCTTTATTTGCTCTTTAAGTATGTTTTCATGTTTTTAAACGAACACAAACTTACCGCTGCTTGCCATGTTGACGTTAAGACAGTACACCGGGTTGTAGCACTTCCTTGTCATTCAAGTTTTTAAAAGCCGTTTCATATTGGCCATACTGTAAGCATGTGGGAGTGGTCTTGTAAAAAAACCCGCCTTAAAAGCGGGGTTGGCCAACTTCCTAATAAAAGACCCGTGGCTTCAAAATAGAAGACTATATAATATAGTAATAATAATATTAATGATTATAATAATTTGTTAATGTTATTATTGCTGCTGTTATTATGAACAAAAGAAAGTGTGACACTTACTATTGTTGTTATTATTATAAACTAGAACTTATAATAACCATCTGTGATTGTTACACAGCAGTTTACATAAAATACATATTTCAACAAAACACCTTTTATGCTAAATTTAATGTAAGAATTTTATGTAAACTCGCAAATTGTGAGAAGAAAATGTTGCTGTTATACCTTATTTATTTGTATACTTATACACATAATAAAATAAAGGGAACACTAAAATAACACATCCTAGATTTGAATGAATGAAATATTCTAATGTGCTGACAACAAAATCACACAAAAAATAATCAATGGAAATCAAATTTATTGACCCATTGAGGTCTGGATTTGGAGTCACACTCAACATTGAAGTGGAAAAACACACTACAGACTGAAGTCAAAATAAGGCTCAGTAGTGTGTGTGGGCTCCACGTGCCTGTATGACCTCCCTATAATGATTGGCCATGCTCCTAATGAGGTGGTGGATGGTCTCCTAAGGGATCTCCTCCCAGACCTGGACTAAAGCATCCGCCAGCTCCTGGACAGTCTGTGGTGCAACATGGCGTTGGTGGATGGAGTGAGACATGATATCCCAGATGTGCTCAATTGGATTCAGGTCTGGGGAACAACGGGCCAGTCCATAGCATCCATAGCAACTGCTGACATACTCCAGCCACATGAAATCTAACATTGTCTTGCATTAGGAGGAATCCAAGGCCAACCGCATTTGCATATGATCTCACAAGGGGTCTGAGGATCTCATCTCAGTACCTAATGGCAGTCAGGCTACCTCTGGCGAGCACATGGAGGGCTGTGCGGCCCTCTAAAGAAATGCCACCCCACACCATTACTGACCCACTGCCAAATCGGTCATGCTGGAGGATGTTGCAGGCAGTGGAACGTTCTCCACAGCGTCTTCAGACTCTGTCACGTGTGCTCAGTGTGTACCTGCTTTCATCTGTGAGGAGCACAGGGTGCCAGTGGAGAATCTTGGTGTTCTCTGGCAAATGCCAAACTTCCTGCACGGTGTTGGGCTGTAAGCCCAACTCCCACCTATGGACGTCAGGCCCTCATACCACCCTCATAGAGTCTGTTTTTGACCGTTTTGCAGTGCTCCTCCTGTTCCTCTTCGCACAAAGGCAGAGGTAGCGGTCCTGCTGCTGGGTTGTTGCCCTCCTACAGCCTCCTCCACGTTTCCTGATGTACTGGCCTGTCTCCTGGTAGTGCCTCCATGCTCTGGCACTGTCAGATTGAATCTCTGGCAAAAGTGACCAAAACATCAGCACAAAAGCATAGGAGCTGAGAAGTGGTCTGTGGTCACCACCTGCAGAATCACTCCTTTATTGGGGGTGGTTGCTAATTGCCTAAAGTTTACACCTGTTGTCTAATCCATTTGAACAACAGTATGTGAAACTGATAGTCAATCAGTGTTGTAGGCAGTTTTATTTCACAGAAGTGTGATTGACTGGGATTTACATTGTATTGTTTAAAGTGCCCCTATTATGCCATTTTATGCCACAGTTGAAGTGGCAAATCGACAAGAAACAAGCATGATTGGAGCAGGACTTTTCTCAGTGGTAAGCGTCAAAGGTTAACAAGAGTGTGGTAACGGTAATTGTAAGATGTGATAGCATCGTCATTGTATTATTTTTTTAGGCGCACATGTGAGAACTGTGTCAGAATGGCAAGCGAATGTGAAAACCTACGCTGCCACGAAGTACGACAGGTAGTATAGAACATGGGCCAACATTATGCAGATATGTTACTTTGTGACATGTGGCTGTAACAGAAAAAGATTAGAATTGCTGATGACTCATTTAGGTGAATATTAGCACACTTTTTTTTTAAGACAAAAACTTCATTTATCATGCACTGTCGGCGTCACAACTTTGCAGATAGTTTATGTTCACATACAGCTACATGACACACTGCATGAAAGATCATATTTGAAAAGGCGTAATAGGGGCAGTGCATTTTTTTTATAAGCAAAAGAAATGCTGACGTAAACTCTTAATTGTAAGTTGTAAACTCAAAACTTCAATAAAGAAAGTCAGAGACAGACAAAATATGTTGACTTTCTCATAATTCAGACTCGTAATTCAGAGTAAAGGTCACAATTGCGAATCTGAATTGTGAGATATAAACAGGAAAATTTAAAAATCCTCTAGTAATTGGTCAAAAAGTATAGTTTAACATGGTCAGTCGTTGTAAGGGAACGGCACCCTCTCTATCAATAAGATGTGGAGAAATGACATAAAACAGCAGCAATTCATATGTGAAGACATTTACAAAAACATGAGACTAGCCGAACTCACATGAATTAAATTATTTATTGGTAAGGTCTCAGAAGAGTCTCACTTGAGTAAGAATCATCCCCTCAATACTGATTTGGTACATCATGACATCCATAATGAGTCTCTTCACAGTGGATAGAATCCATTTCTATGGTTTGGGTTCTAGTACAGCAAATTTTCTGCATAAAAAAGCTAAACAAACAGAACATCAAACGGGGTATCAATATTATTCATCTGTGATATCTGAGTGTCACAAAATTCTAGTGTTTTAATACCAGCTGTTGATTTGCACATAACAAGCCACCTTCTGTTAGAAATATAAAAGTTGATATTATGAACAATATTCTACTGTGCTGCATAAAGGTAAATCTCTACACTGTACATACAGATATATTTTGAAAAACAAGTTTCACAGTTTTAAACTTTATTTAAAGTATAAACCATTTTAAAACACTTTACATAAATTATTTCTGTGTATGACTAGAATTTGCTTCGAAGCGAAAAAAAAAAATTAATACAAAAAAATGAAGAATTATTACATATTGTACAAAGGAAAATTAACTCAACCATCAATGTTTATCTTTGTAGCTAAAAGCGGTGACTCCTTTATGATTGTCATAGAGTACTATGAATGATAAAAATTAAAACAAACAAATTAAAAATAAATAGTTTCTGACACTAGTAACCTTTCAATCTGGAGTCTGTGAGTGTTTTTTTTTTCTTCTTTTTCTGATATCTCTATACAGAAGTGCCCTGGTGAAGGTCTCGTTACTCTAATGCGACTGGGACGTACAAAACTATCGCATCTAAAGCACACTCAGAACTTCACTGTTATCAGATACAATGCAAGTACTGTACTTCTCTATCAGTGATGAAACAAACTACTTCAGACTTGGATGTTCTCATCACTTTTACTCCGCTGGAATTGTCTTGAAGAAACAGTCTGTAGATGATGGGACTTTGCTGCAGTGGCAATTGACAGTTTAGCTGTGAAGAATGTGAGGCCTGAGACTGACATTTCTCATGACGGATGTTACTCCTCAGTTCTGACGTCGAGACTGGGCCTCTCCAGGGGCGCGTGAGACTCGCAGCACCTCTCCGATCCAGATCACACGATCACAAGCGTACCATCTGGCACCAACATCCTCTCGGTAACCCAAAAAATATGGGTAAAAATATCTATTCTTTTTTAAAAAGGGGATTTTTCGTATTTCAGCAACAGTAGCTCTGTTTTGTTTTTCAGTTTATCAGTGCTTTTTGACGCCCATTGTTGAAAAACAAAGACAAGGTCTTTCAAATTGTTCTTTTTTGCCAGAGGCAGTATTAACAAAGTTTTTGAATGTTCTTCTTTTAAAAGTCCCTGCAGCGTTCAGTGAGTTTCCCCATTAGTTCGATTATTCTCCGTGGGTTCAGGAGATAACGGAAAAAAAGCGAGGAAAAAAGAGAAAGTCGGAGCAAGAGAGAGAAAAAGATTGAGAAAAGAACTGATAACGGTAAAGGTATAAGCGGAGAGCCTAATATAAAGAAACGGGTTAACAAACCCTTTGGACTGTTACCTCTTCCCCATCTCATTCTGTCTCAGAAACTGGATGTTGAAACTGCTGTCCGCTAGTTCGGGATACTGTTCCACAGGTAAAATGTAGTACCCGTCGTACCCCTGCACTTTCCCTGTCGAAAGGAGCTGCTGTCTCTCTCCTTCAGTCCATAAGCGGCTTCCCTCCTTATTATCCCGGGCTCTCTGCTGCTCTCGCAGCCAGGCTCCCGAAAGCGCCCGCTGCCGTGCCAGCTCCAACAGCCGGGCTCTCTCCTCATCCAGGACATCCGACGCCAACCCGTAGCGCACGCTCAGAGAAAGCGCCGGAACCCTGAACTCGACCGTGACCCCTCTTCGCGAACGCCCGCTGACCGTCACATTGATTCCACTTTCCAGCGCCTTGCGTCCATTGGTGAGTCCCAAAGCTAGTAGGTCACTGTCAGCTGAGCCGATCTTTACAAAGAAATGACAGTCACGGCCATCTTGCGTGTAGTGCGTCCCATCTAAGTAGATACAGTTATTGAGCACCAGAGCCACCTTCCTGCTGTCGTCGCTGGCCATGCTGGAGACCCCTGTGACCACACGGCCTTCTTTCACCGCCAGCATCACCCCTCGCCCAATGATGGGGGTACTTGTGCCAAACCAGTGGCCTTGTTTCTCATGTTTGGTCTTACGCTCTTTGTCAAGAAGCCGTCCCTCCAGAGCCATGAATGCTTGGTTGTGCCGTTCGGCTTCCTGCTGAACTCCCGTTATCAGCTGCAAGAAGACAATAAAATATCTTGGTAAATGCAAGTTAGATAATCTAGAACAAACTGGAAATACAAAAGTTATTCCCCCAAGGATTTACTATGGTATTAAGTGTGGTGACTCACCTGGCCGTTTTCACTTTCTTGACTGGCGAGGAGCTCATAAGGTGGATCCACAAAATAGTGTGTGTGTCTGGGAAAGCCTGGGATAATGTTGCTGAGCTGAAAGCCAAACATCACCAGCCAACTTTTTACATCTGCAATGAAAAATACATAGAAAAAGGAGTTTAAACTTAAGATTTTGGGATTTACAATACAATTACAGATTATAGGGCCATCTAAATGAAAATATATAAATCATAACTATATCATAAATAATACTAATGAATGTTTGATGAGAAAATAGACCAAATTAAGACATTTAGTTGCAGAGAAAGACAAACTTTGGCTGAATGGTAGGTAGTATGTATTCATAAACTATTATATATTTCATATATATTATATTTCTCCTATTCATACATGTAAGAGTGGGCCATCTTTGTTTTATACAGTCCTTGAATATATAGTTTATATATAGTACATACATTTCCATATGACTGAACTAAAACAAATATTTAACTACACTATTTTAGAAACCAATACCAGCATTTAATTAACATTTCAAATTTATCTAATTAACTAACTGGTTAAACTGCAAAGACACCCAATTATAAGTTCTCACCTGTGACATAATTCTTGACATCCAACATGTCACTGAGAGGGTTGTTATTCTTGAACATGTACAGGTTAAAGGGTGCCAGATCTTTTCCGATCTTCTGCCACATGGTGTAATCAGGCGATGTCCATCTGGCCGCCAAAACATCATAGTCTCTCTGTGTGAAATGCACCAGCTTGGTTAGCGAGTCATAAAGCCCACCGTGGAAGCCGATGACAAGCTGGAATTCAGGGTTGGAGTCGTGGTACACCTCCCCATAAGCGGTGTATTGCACCTGTTTAATCATCTGCCCGTTGCTGCTGAAGACAGCCAGTGGCGTACCGGTGTTGTCTGAGGCTATGTAATACTCCTCCCCACTGCTCACCTCCATGGCAAACAGATGGCCCTGCAGGTCATAGTACAAAGAGCTGATTTCCGAGCTGGAGTGGTTGAACACATGCGTGACCCGAGTCGGGTTGTTCAGGTCAGCATAAAAGAACTGGAGGTGCTGACCCAGACTGTTCTTAGTCGACACCCTGCGCCCGAGTCCATCGTAACGGTACTGGACGCTCCATCCTCCAGCTGCACGGCTATAGGCGCGCACCAGCTGGCCTTTAGAGTTGTACTCAAACACATCTCCGCCCCTCTGGCTGAGGTAACCATCCTCATCCAGACGGTACTGGACGTCACCCAGTCGCGTGATGCGGTCTCGTAGGTCATAGCGAAGCGGCATGAGCCTGGCGCTGTTACCTGGGTTAAGCAGGTGCAGGTTGCCATTTAGGTCGTAGCTGTAGCGCCAAGTAGACCAATCGTTCACCTTCACACCACTGAGCTGTCCGTCATTATCGTATTCGTAGCGGTACTGCGTGGTGTTGGCGTACGGGCCAATTTTTAGCTCTCGCTTGATTACTCTTCCCATGTTGTCGTACTGCACTGTCATCCAGTACATGAGAGAGCGGAAGATCTCATACTGAACCTCTTTGATACGACCGTGAGCATCAAAATGCTTGCTGAGAGTCATGACGGCAGTGGTGATTATCTGATTGATGTCGTAGTAGATGACGCCAAATTTTCCGAAGTGCTCCACTTTTCCGGAGATCTCGTCGTAACGATATAGATCTACAGGAAGTGGCGTCTCACTGATTACTGGCTTCATGCTTGCAATCCTGAAACTATTGTCATGGTAGGTGTAGTCGAAGCGTGCGTTCACCATACCTTCTTCCGAGAAGCGGTAGATCTGCTTGTCAATCAGGGGACCCATTTTACGATAGCGAATCGTGCACGAAAAGCCACCGCTTTGCAAGTTGACCATTTTTAGCACGCCAGCTGTCTCGTCGTAGCCGAAGGTGATGGCTGTGCTGTCGTACAAGATCTCAGAAAGCTTGGCCAGCTTGCCGTATTTGTAGAGCACGCGACGGCCGGTGCCTAGGAAGTAGGTGGCCTGGGGGCGTCCGTCCTCGCTGAAGTCGTAGATGATGGACGCATTGCTCTCCGGCGGGTTGTAGGTGTTGCGGATGTAGCCGATGGAGACGTGAGTAAACATGGTGTGACGGGCAACGCTGGGCATGGTGACAGCTGTGATGCGGTTAGATGCATCGAACTCAAAGATGTATTGTCTCTGACTCTGTAGGAGCAGCACCATGGACTGTGGAGAGAAATATTTTCAGAACATCAGTCTCACGTTGATATTAATTAGCAACAACATCTTTAACAAGCTGTCATAATTCAAAATTAAATCATGTATCAAGAGTTTCCACACCAATTTGCTGGAAAAATTTATTTACAATTCATTTTAAACACAAGGAATTATGTAATATACTGTGTATTTTTGGTGTAGATTAGTGTATATGGGTGATTTATCAGTATCCTATATTTTG
>JAUYWG010000048.1:15614341-15625857 GCA_034779775.1 Enteromius afrohamiltoni
CTAAATTTAGCTTTTTAACATTGTAATCTCATATTTATATTTTAGATCAGCCTTTAGTTGAGTAAACATAAATAATTTGTAAATAATTACATTTTAATTCACAATAACAACCCAGACTGTAATTAAACAACATTTTGTTTATTAATAATTATAATATAACTATCATAATTATTTACACAATTATTAACAGTTTAATTATTATTGTCCCTCACAGTTCTAAGATTAAATCTCACTATTTTGAATTAAATATTAAGTGAATATTAAGTTAAAAATAGCAATAAATATTAAGTTAAAAATAGAAAGAAAAAAAGGCAAATTAAAAAGAAGTATGAAAATATGTATCGAAGTCCTAATTCATGGTATATTATCTGACAAAATATTTTATTCTACTTACATTTTCAATATATATTTCAAACTTTCAAAACAAACAAAAATTCTAAATTAATCTTTACCCTAATCTCACTTTAATCAACAATCTCACCTTGTCCAGATAACTGTAGCTCCAGACCTTTCCATCCACAAAAGAGCGTGAGAGGATTCGTCCCTGTGGGTCAAACTCTGTTCTCTCACTCATACTCCCTCGGTGCAGCCCCACTAGCTGGCCTGTGCTGGAGTATGACACATTCACTACTGCAAGGCTACTGCTCGGCTGCCATATTGCTGGCCTGCCCTGGGCATCATACGTGATCCTCAGTGTGAACTTCCTGTGGTCGTCATAGATCTTCTCCGTCCTTGTGTTCCTATCAAAATCTATTGACAGGAGGTTGCGTCCATGTGCCTGCAAATTGCACAAATACCTAATATAAAAACCTCATGATAAAGCAGGATTCTTTACTTGCATTGTGTACAAAATAATGCATTACAGTAATGATATTAAAATCTTAGAGCGAGTGCTCACCCGAAGCTTCCGGCCAAACACAGTGACCTTGCCCTTGGACAGTTCTTTGCGCAGCCGCCACTCGATAGAGTTCAGGCCGTTATCAGTGGGAAGGCTGATGTTCCTGCGGCCGATGGTGGGGCTCACTGATCCCGCCAGGATATGGGGCTCTGTGTGGTAGCTGATGCCCATCCCATTGGCATACATTACTCTCAGAGTGCCGTTGTTACACAGTTGGTAGCTGTTCCGTACTTGATCTGCAGGGGGCAATAGGGTGACATCAAATTACCATGAAATTAAGAACAAAAATATTTCATTACAAATTTTCAACATGACAAGAGTACAAAACGACAACTACAAAAAAGGCTCGATTTATTCTGAACTCGTGAAAGGGCTGCGGGGTATTCATCAGCTCAAGAACAGTCTGGCTGTCTGTCTTAAGATCATAAAAGATAACAAGAGCAGTGCTTTGTTTATAACAAATGATGTGAAGCCTCAAATCCCTTTGTTTCAGATTGTCACAAACATTTATTATGCTTCAGAACATCCACTATAAATAACTTACAAACCATGAAACTAATTTATGAGCACAAGGTACGTTCATAATTTGAGATAATATATTTTATAATTTATACAGAACCTTTTAGAGGCGTTTAGTCAATTTATTATTCACCCTATGAGCGTGTCAAGGTTAGATTTAAAAGCGTGATCTGAGGAACGTTCTCCTTGGACTACATCTTCTGTAATTCAATCAGAAGGTTCCTTTCTCGTCCTGAGTTACGTCTGGTTTTATTGAAGTTTGAGTTTTTGGTTTAGCCTGCCATGGGAAGGAAATAAAACATTGTTGCTCTCTTGCTCTGTTTTTATGTCGTTTCATCGTAACAGATGAAATAAGCTTTGGGAGAGTGGGGTTTGTGGTTGAGGGCAAATGGAAGACAGTGAATATTTGCTTGGGATAAGGTAATGAATTTGTCTTGAATCATATGCATCACGACAAAACACAACCGGAGCGCTAGGCATGAGAGTGAAAACAAATGGTGTTTTCTGCACTGAATCATACAGTACTTTGGCTTCCAGACTCCCACGTGGATGTCGGAGGTATCTGTATCTTGCTGAGTAAGTTCATATGCAATGCTATATAAAACGATTCAGTTTTAAATGAAACCAAATATGAAACCAACCAAGCTGAGCAGAGAATCTTCAACGAAAATGAGTTCTGAAACCCAAAATACAAACTCAAACGACTAGTAAGGAGACATACCTTGCACAACAGTATAAGACGCTTCTACCGACGAAAGATTTGTGATAACAGTGATGTCATCGTCTCTGTTGGAGCTCTCAATGTCAATGTTGATGGATTTTTCGATCTCCCTATGCAGACTTGTAACCATGCCCGTGGGGTATGTCACATTGGTGAGTCTTCCTTCACTGTCATACCTGAAGATACAATGTTAGCAAAATCCATTTTCAAATACATAATTTTAAAGCACTGGAGACAGTCATATATATATATATACCCAATCTTTGACCATCTCAAACAAGAAAAAGAAAAACTGTGTCCTCTAGACAATCATCCCATAGAGTTTCAGTGCTATCCCTGCCTGTTTCTCTCTTTCTCTCTCTCTGTGTATCATTACTTTAGGGAGCAGATCTGGATCCTGCCACAGATCTGTCACAGTCTGGCTGATGTGTGTGCCAGAGCAGCGGAGTGTAGGGAATTCTGCATTCTCAGGAGCAAGCTTGCGCTGTCCTGTTCCTTGAGATTTACTTTCCTGCAGAGTGTTCCAACTTTAATCAAACACACCTGAAAAAGTTAATCAAGATCTTCAGGTTCCCTTGGAAATTACAGGCAGGTGTGTTGCTGGGTTGCAACTAAACTCCGCAGGAAAGAGAGTAATTTATCCAGCATTCTTTTCAAAGTCAAATAACGGATATTCCTACTGGATATGTCTAGCTTTCAACTAAAAGTTCTTCCATGACACACCATTGCACACTGAATCGAACATTTTCATATGAATTTTTTTTTGTACGAAGCATGATGCAAAAATGCAGAAAATCAAACCTGATCTGAATTTTTTTTCTGATGGACAAACATTTCGGAGGCAGTGTGCTAATGTGATTGTCACACCATGAGGTCGGATTTATTAACGTGCAAAATTTTGCTATATAAGACTTCTGTTATGTGCTTCATGCATATACAAAGATTTAAATACGCATAAATCACAGACACATGCCAACTTACTCATAAAAGGTCGTCCAGCCAGTCTCATCAGCCTTGGTAGCTAACAAACCAGTGTTTCCATTGTATCCCAGCAGAACGATCTCCTGGTTGAGAGCGGAGATGGAGCGCAGGCTTCCTGCAGGATCCAGTCCCAGTGTAACCACCTGATTCTCAGGCTGCAGGACAAGTCTGAGCAGTCCCGCTCCACCCTGCCCTGCCCCATCCCTCCGCACTTTCACCGTATTATTGCAGTTATCCACCACAGTGGCCAGCTCTCCATCAGGGCCGTAACTGAAGTTGTAGAGAGGCAGACCCGTCACAAGACTGATGGTCTGTAGGTGGAGACCCTCCTCGTTAAACACATACAGCTCTTGCTCCTGAGGGGACGCCACCTCGTAACGGCCCAGCGCTGAAGGCCCTGGTTGGTTAGTGCGCACAGCCCGGATCCGAATGTTATTGAGGTCTGCAATGTAGAGCGTGCCATCTGGTGAAACGGCCAGAGACATGGGAGAGTTGAGGTTGGCATCCGTAGCATATCCGTCGTCTCCTGCAAAGCAGTTACAGTTGACGTCGTTTTTGCAGTCGCACTCTGATGTAGCACCAGCCAGCAGCGACATCTCCCCGTTGGTGCTTACTTGTCGCACACGGTTGATTTTCTTCTCGTCCGTCTCAGCGATGTACAGCACACCCGTATGGGAGATGGCAATAGCCGTGGCGCTCTCCAGAGCAGAGTGGATGGCCAGTTTGCTGAGGGAATAGTCAATGCCAGGCACCTGGCAGTGCATGGGACGTCCCGCGATGATGCTCACTTGGTGGTTTTCTGTGATGCGCAGGATAACGTTGTTCTCAAGCACATACAGAGAGTTATCCATGGGGTTCACTGCCAAGTCGGTGGGCCACTCTAAGCGTACCTGGATAAAAAGCAATTTAAAGTTTTTAAATTAAGCTTTCATATTAGCCATGTATCATCTTCTGGGCTTCTAATCAAGTTTTTGCAAGCCTGCTAGACATGATTAATACTTGCATTTCTGCACTTTCAGCTCTGTTTTGACTCTTTTATGATCAAATAAACCTTCTGAGTCCCTGTTTCTGCCTGCAAATAATTTATAATGTGGGCTGTAGGCTTGCTGACCTGACTGACATCCATGCTGGAATCGCAGCTCAGTGGGCGCACAGCAGTGAGGTCATTGGCGCCCAGGAGAGTAGATATGATGCCGTTTTGATCCACCTTCCTAATCATGGTGGCATCCACGAAGTACATAAGCCCATTTTTATCTACAGCAATGCCTGAAAAGAGAAAAAAACAGATAAAGAGTCAAGCAGGAAGTTCAGGGGTGATGCAAACCCACAAACCCTTGGCCTGTCAGACTCGTTTATTTTTGTCTTCTGCTGTTCTTAATGATCAGAGCGAGTGGATCTTTGATCTGGTTTCAACCTGTTATAAGTTTATCTTCAGGCTCTGCTCAGTTTGTCTTTCTCTCCCAAGCTCCTGTCTTATATAAGCTAGCAAATAATACACGTCCATCAAGCGTCACTCCTGTGTCAAGCCATCAATTCTCCTTATCAGACATTGAAGGCAGAGCAGACGAGAATATCTGGAAGGGCTGACAAGAAGATGCTCATAGAATGGACCTGTGTAGGTGTATGATGCAGAGGGGTTTAAACAAAAAGACGGGGAGACAAATAGCATGAGGGGAGATACTGAGTGCACTTGACTGAGCCTTTTCACTGTGAAGTCATTTGGGAATCGGTAATGAGGCCTGTGTAGTCTGTCACCTCTCTACTCTCTCTCTCTCAAGAAGCTCAAATTTAACGTCACATACAGAAAATGTGACAATGTGACATCCTTGACAGTTTGGTGTCAGACTGGCTATTTTTTCCTTACACCAAACCTGGATTTCACTTTTAAAACCTGCTCTAACTTATCATCGTACCTTTATCTTTTCCTTTCTCGTTGCTATATTTGTTTTGGTTGAGTATGCTGTGCTTCAATTCCAGCTTGAACTAAATTCAGTTTGAACATTGTGTGCATGCAGAATCCATGAAAGCAGATTGAATAAGTGGATATTTTTTAACTGTTCTTTTTCTTACTATTTAGTTGGTCATTATCACTGACTTCGGTCATGAACTGGTATAAAACCAATCAAAAAGTAATTTGTTTATATATAACACAAGCTAAAGAGAATCTCCGGGGGAAAATTTAATTGCAGAGCTCTTTCGCATCTCAGGGGAATTTTTGAAGTTCTGAGATGTGTTGCAGTTTATAAGGGAAAACAGATACAAATGAGAGCGCTGACATACAGTGATAGTGTGTACAGCTATAAAATAAATATAGATGAGAAATACTGAAGTTTGCATGGAGATCTTGGGATATGTACAGTATGAGAGACATTGTTAGGATCACATCTTAAGACTTCTCCAATCATTCACACAGCAGCAGAATACGCTCGTCAGTCCTGTATTTAGGATTGACAACCGTGTTTCCTTTGCAGGTGCGAGTGTCGAAAAATTTCGTTCACACAGCAGCTTTCAGTTGTGTTTAGAATTCTGTCTGTATGAGCGTGAATGGGAGTCAAGCCCGTATTACTTACCAGTAACCATAGCGACAGTGACCAAAGTAATATCAAAGATGACGACGTCCATAAACTGAAAGTCTTATCGCATATCGACATGACAAGAGTCCAATTTAGCCACGAGTTCTTTCTTCAAGATTAACACAGATAGCACAGGTACATCTGCAAGATGTCTCTTAAAGATCTCTTGATCTAGAAAGCATCTGCTGTCTACAAACGTCTGGCAGACGTCTTACAGATGTAAGTTTTACATACATTCTAAATCATCTTCAAGACATCTAATAGACATCTAATAGGAGACGTCCTATAGACGTATTGCAGATGTAAATGCAGACATCAAATAAACATCTCCTAGATGTACGTGTGCTATCAGGGAACTATATATATAACAATATACATTGTTATAAATATATATACATAACAATGTGGAAGTAAAGATCTGTCATACAGTACTTCCATTACATTGCGATTTTCTTCAGAACTCTTCCTCCTAATCTCACTCAGAACATTCATCAAACATATTTAATAGAACTCAATGTGATTTTTCCTTTTGTGGGATCTACCTAAACACCAACACTGTATAATACAGAAATACTCTCGCTTACAGCTCTGAACTGTAACATGAGAGTTGAAAGAGCCACCATATTAAGTAACATTATCTTTGAGAGACAGACAGGGAGAGAGAATACCAAGAGACTCCGATAATCGAAGCCGGAGACTCTTGCTCCCCATAGCACATTCAGAAATTAATTAATAGCTTAAGGTTGAATGTTCTCTGTGATTGTGGAAGCAGCTGGAGGATAAGGCTCTTTTTATCCATGTTAGGTGTCACTGCTACAAAGGAAGCAGATGTAAAGACAGCCTGCAGAAACATTTCTTCACCTCAGACAGACACATGTGAAGACATGTGAGCCATAAGCAATAAGATCTAGCATCTGTTTTGGTTTTCTTCAATGTTTCAACCTCACCTTTGGGGCTCATGAGAGTGGCTTCTACAGCTTTGCCCCCGTCCCCACATCTCTCATCAAAGGGCAGGCACTGTTCTCCTGTGCCCGCCACCACCTCAGCATTGTCGGCCAGCAGTCTTCCCCCTGTGAGCAATCGCACCTTGTAGATTCGCCGAGAATTTGTGTCAGAGATGAACAGAGCCCCAGAGACTGGGTCCACGGCCAGGAAGTACTTATGAGTCGGGTTGTTACTACGAAAAATGAAGTCATCATTAAGTCAGTGCTGCAATTATGCAATAAGGCGTAGTGTGCTGCTTTATCACAATATTTATATTCAGTGAATTATTTAGTTTAAGTTAAAGAGAAAAAAAAAATTGAAGAAGGTTAAAGGCTCACCTGTGTCGAAAATCCTTATTTCTGCAAATGAAGAAACAAACAAGAATCACAATTATGATTTCAGTCACAAAATACATATTGAGTATTTTATTTAAGAGTAATCTGATTTTAAAATCAATTACATCTAGGTAAAAGTAAATTCTCCCCAAGGATGATATATTAGCATCTACAATAATGCACAGTGACATTTTGTTTATTAAAAAAGTATGTGCCGCAGGTTTGTCACCTGCCACTTTAAATGCTCAAGCCTTTAAAAGCAGAATGAATTCTAATTGGCAGCTAATGATTTAATATGAAAGTGATTCCAACAATATTGTACCTCTGAGCTGTTATTGTAATTAGCTGTGGACTGCTTCAATTTAGAATGATTTTTAAAAGTGTCAAGCGATTAATCCTGATTAATTACATCCAAAATAAAGTTTTTTGTTTACATAATATATGTGTGTGCACTGTGTATATTTATTATGCATATATTAATTCACATATGCATGTATATATTTCAGAAACATTATGTTATGTCTATGTACTAAAAATGTTTAAATATACATTTTAGGAATATAAAAATACATATACATATTTTCAAAATATATGCTGTATGTTTAAGGAATTTACATATTAATATTTACAATTAATTTAAACATACATAATAAATACACACATATGTATTATGAAAACAAAAACCTTTATTATATCACAATTAATCGTTTGAAAGCATTTCTTTGCTTTAAATCATTTTTAATTATAGCATGGTTATCATGCTTATTGTGAACGGGCCTAACAACAAAAGTCTCCTCTGCTGCTTTCTCAATACCTGAGCTCCAGTATGCGTGTGGTATTGAGGTTGGGATAAACTCTGCGTACGAAATTTAAGTCTCCGACGTAGAGGCTGCCATCAATGCCTGCTGCCAGGGCTACAGGTGCCAACAGCTTATTTCCATCAGCCAGGCCATTACAGCTTGGGCATGAGATGCTTCGTCGACGCCCATTACCCATGATGCTTGTGATGATGGGTGGCTGCTGGGACACAAAGACGTTCTCACCGCTGCCCTTATGAAGGATGCCTGGTGTCAGATGAATAAAGAAACAATAACCATTTAAATGGGAATAGAAAGTGCTATTTTCAAAAGACCATTTTTAGTAAAAGCTGTTTACCTGAGCCATTTCTGAACATTACAACCACATTTTCAGACCATTACATTAAATTATTGATCAAAATGACAGGCTCTTCCACTGAAAGCAGCCAGGCATCACATCATTTCAGACTTTGTGTGTGTCAGAAAGGGACGATGCTCTCTACATCTCAAATCTCGATCTCAGCGGGTCCAGAAAAGTTACTTTACAGTTTAACCAGTGCCAATTAAGATTACATTTTTAAGTGACAATTTTAGAATTTCTTTTTAAGTAATGATTAAGCATTTGGTCCCACTTTATATTAAGTGTCCCTAATACCTGTGTACTTACGTAGTAACTAGATATGTATCTAGTATGTAACCACAGTGTAAATACACACTGCTACATCTACAGCTGTGATATTTCTGTAACTACGCACATGTAACAACCCTCAGAATGGTGTGTGTAAGTACAAATGTGTAACAGGACATTGGTAACAACACTTTTTTCACTTCACTAAGTAGTCATGTATAGCAGGAATTACATAGCTACATTTTGTAACAGCAGCATGTATTAGAGTAACTGGAACAGGGTGATCAGGGGGTGTAGGTTGGGTAGGTTTAGGGATATGTAAAGTGGGTGGAGTTGCTGCACCTCTGTAACACCAGTGTATATACTTGGTAACTCCTCAGGAACTGCCCACTTAATATAAAGTGTAACATTCTGGACACCAACCACAATTTATGTTAATTTGTTTATAAAGTTTAACCCTTTATTTATATGCTGTTAGTCCTGTTTCACATTTGTACTTTCATTACCAAAAAGTGTTGTTACCAATGTCCTGTTACACATTTGTACTTACACACAATTTCAATTTCAGTTTCCAGTTCACTTTAATTATGTATTATTTCATTTTATTTATGTTTACTGCCTTTTACCAAGTTTTGCACACCTGGCCAGTAAATGCTGCATGTAATTATGAGATCAAATGCTATGCCCCCATCTAAATAAATAAAAAGATACACACAAAATGTACAATAACACAAGGCTCATACCACTGCGCAGGTTGAGTATATGGTGTTTGTCCAGAGACCAGCCGCCCAGATTGGAAGGTTCCAGCTCATAGCCTTGAAGCATAGCAGTCCTCTTCTCCCACAGCACCAGACTAGGACATGATTCATATTCATACCCCACAGAGACTTGGGGACAAAGACAGAGAAAGAGAGAGAGAGGGGGGGTGGAAGAGAGTACACAAAATGTATCAAAACAGCTTTTAATTAACTACATGACAGGCCAATATTAGAGATGATTAATTTACATACAATGCAAGCAGATCGGATGGGGAGTCTAGCTGAGAAACAGTGAGGGAGAATATAAATATTTATTTGAAAACCACATGCTAAATTAAAAGCCAGAACCTTTAGAGAAACAATAAAAATTCAGCACTTAGAGACATACATATGAGGCAACTGTAAGCTATAAATGACCCTGCAACAATCATCACAACATTTCTGTTTGCGGACTGCTGGGCAGAAGTAGGACATAGCAGGTTCTGGGCAAGCCTTCACAAATCACCACAGCTTGGGTGCTTTCACAACCACAAAGCACCTTGGTAAAGTGTGAACGTGATTTGTTCAGACACCCCGTGGCTGGACATGACTTTAGCTTTCACTTTTCCAACAGGACCGTGTGATCTGTGCTGCTGCCATAGGGTCATTGCAAGATATGTGGTTCCACAAAAAACTTTCCTTCCGTTTCTTGAAAAGTGGAGCACAACTCCATGAATCCATTAGCATAAATACATATAGAGATATACAGACGAGGCAGGTGAGAATTTATAGCTGTGTAGAAGTGAGTGGGACCGTGGGTACCTCAAAATATAAATGAAAAAGATGTAGAGTGCTGGAAGGTAGACAGGCTGAGAAAGCAGCGGAAAGACAAAGAGAGATTAGTGGGTGTTATAAGGAGGTCACACCAGACAGAGTGCTGTTTTCAGCGTTTCCCTCAGCTCACCGCGACTGCTCTCTGAACCTGTGTGTTTCTCTGACAGGGACGGTCAGGCTGAATGATCTTTGGGTCCTACGTTCACACGCATGAGCACAAATCCTGTCTGATGTGCTAACTCTCGCTGTGTTCAGTCAGCAGAGTGACCGATTACCCATGGCTGTTTAACTGCTGTGCGTCCTGAACAGTCACTACAGTCGGCCAGAGTCTCAAATAAACACCCATCAAGCACCAAACGTGGATAAATTTGATATTTGACAGGTGAATTTCACAGCGTCATAAGCCAATCTGGAGGATGACTTTTTTTTTAATTTTTTTTTTATAATGTATTATTTGGATTTTGTGAGTTGTGATTTGGGAAACATCTGTTATTAACATTACTTAAAGTAGTAAAAGCATGTTTGTATGATAAGACGAATCTGAAAAATGGTGAAAGCACACAACCAAAGCTGTTCAAAGCATAAGAGCACTTTACCTTAACCATTTCAAAAGAAGATCATAAGAGGAGAGTTTAATGTGGGCCGGGTACAATGTCAAGTGCCGACAGAGCGTTTGTGCTGTTTAATGCACTTGAGAGACGTGTTTAATGGATTTGCCAGCACATAACTTACATTTTACTTTTACATTTGAACTGTAAGTCATGCCTATTTCCATTGCACCAAGACAAAACATTGTATTACGTTAGTAACAGAACAAAATTACGTTTTTTAAATTAAACAACAAAACCAAAAGTTAAAGTTTTATTTTGGCTGAAATATTTAAATTTATTTAATAAACAATTAATGAATCAATATACTTAATAATCAACATTTAAAAACTGAGCTGTATATAAACATTTAAATTGCACATAAGGCCAACGTTCAAGTTACTGAAATGCTTGAGAAAAATGTTCCATGATATTGTTTACAAGCTGTTCACATCTTTCCAGAGGTGGGTAGAGTACTGAAAAACTGTGCTCAGGTAAAAGTAAAAGTACTTACAGAAATATTTACTCAAGTAAAAGTAAAAGTAAGAGTAGTCAGAATAGTTACCTGTGTAAGAGTAAATATAAAATCTACTCAAGTAGCTAGTTACTAGTTACTTTGGATCATAATGTGTTGACCAGTAGCCGCCACTGAGGTATACAGTACAGGTAAAATGTATTATATATACACACACTAGGGCTGCACCATTATGACAAAAATCATAATTGTCAATTATTCCCTTGAAAATGTAATCGCAATGATTATTATTAATTACAATTTTCACATTTTACACTGAATGATGTTTATTTATGCCATATTTATTCATGTATATAAACAAGATGAAAACACTAACTGAAAAAAACTTTATTGCTTTTCTATAGTATTAAGCCTCAAATGATAAATATACATGGGATTGGCCTATTT
>JAUYWG010000048.1:15625957-15647786 GCA_034779775.1 Enteromius afrohamiltoni
TATATATAACATTTATAATAATTATATAATAATATATAATATAATTATTATATGATTATTATATAATAATAATTATATATATATATTTATATAGATATAGATATAGATATAGCAAAAAAAGAAAGAATATATAATATATATAATAATTATAATAATTATAATAATGTTTATTGAGATTCACTCGTCAACAGCATTGATTAAAAGATCTGGTTCATCAGAACAAAGATTTATTACAAACTAGAAATTAATATTGTTGACCCAACCTTAGCTCAAGTTGTGTGCAGGTAAGAGACACTTAACGCACAATTGGCAAAGCACTAATTAATTATTATTATTTTTTTTTATAATTTCAGCCAAACTAGTTTTCAGCCTGAGTCAAAATTACACAAAACATTATGTTTTTGTAGGAACAGTAACTGCAAGAAAATAACTTTGTTTTGGAGCATGTGAGCTAATAACAAAGCCACCACTCCAGTCACAATTAATTGTGTTTGCTTACCCACTGCATCAGAGAGGCCGTAGACACGCTGACCGTATGCATCAGTCTTGTCCCAGATAAAGGTGTAGGCGAGGTTGGGTGAAGCGTGGAACCACTTCTGGAAGAGGTGTCCCTCTACAGCAACCATCAGATGGACTTTGACCAGGCTGAGAGGCACAACGGCTTGAGTCATGGTGATCTTGAGCAAAGAGCGATAACCTGGGGTCCGTGAACTCAGGTGACAGAGCCTCAAATTGGTACCAGGAATCTCTAGCTGTTCATGCAGAACCTGGAGGACAGATAGAAGAATGACTTTCATGTCAAAAGAAAAGGGCATTTTCAAACAAGAATAGGACATGATTAGGAAGGTCAGGGGGTAAGACTAAAAAGATGAAAGGAGGAAATGCAAAAAAAGAATATAATTAGAGTGAAATGGTTGAAGAGGGATGACCTGTGAGTTTCGTCAGGTTAACAACCTGTCAACTAATTTAATGACCAGAGAGAGAGTGGTGAAGGAACACGAATAAATTGGAAAAAAGCTATATTTTGGACACTGATGTGAGTCTCATTGAAGGATTCCATCAGTGTAAAATCCACCAATCTCCTAATTCCAGTAATGAATGTTTCAAGGAACTGAGGATTTCCTCATACCTGTGTCTCTGGAATGATGGACCTCTCTCCTGGCTTGGAACTGAAAAAAGAAGAAAGGGGGGAGGCCACCACCACAGGATCAGCTCTCACAAAGCCGCTGAGGTCACAGCTCGGGATGGTGTTCTCTTCTGTCTTTAACATCAACGTGTCCATGGCATAGAAAATATTCCACGGGAGCCACACTGTGCGCTCTTGACTCAAAAACGGAGCCCGCTCGAATCGAAGGGTGAGAGAGGCTCCACCATTGGCAATGAGGTCAAATCTAATGACACAGAGTGAGAAGGGGGTGGGGCGGGGGAGCAATCAAAGTAAAAAAACAAAAAACAAAAAACAAATATGTACTTGTGTTATTCTCAGTTATTGATAGCGCCATTACATTCTGAATGCTTTTACCATTAAAAATGTAATTTCTCTAGGAGGCATAATTCATTGTTTTGATAGATTGCAGTGATTTCAATGGAAAGACTGAGTTTACTTGGCTCTAAATGAATCTAATAAAGATTTGTTCAGTTAGCATGTAGCTCTCTTAATGACTAGAAGCTTATGTAAACAAGTAAGTCTCAAAATAAGGCTTGGTTTGCCACCTCACTTCTCAAGTACAAGTTGATTTTGTGCGTACAACCGTGTTTGAGACGAGTACTACGGTAAACTTACGTTCCATCCTGACGTGTGAGGGTGTATCCATACTGTGGGTATTTGACGAACGACACGTTAACTCCCACCAGCGGGGTTCCATCTGTCGTCACCACCTGACCTCTGATCAGTGATGCCAGACTAGAGAACACAGAACAAACAAGACAACATCAGCTGCCCGATAACCAATAAATCCAAAGAGATACCATCAATCCAACAACTGCTGTCAAAAAAATCCCATACATTTCCCATTAGCCAACACATCTGTCAGTTATTCCAAGAAAGAGACCGGAAGGTGTTGTAGCACTTCTGACAACAATCAATACAGTTCCTCAAAAATAGCTCTGGGGTTACAAAATAACAGAACTGACAATAACTATCCCAGCACTCAATTTTCTCTCAACAGACATAGCATAAATTGTATGCACTTCAGTGGATATTTCATTTTTCTTCTGCTGTACAATGCAAGAGATGTGACATTTACCAAGTTGTTGTGTGCAGTAAAGCAAGTTACCTTGCGTTAAATGGATTGTCTGCAGGGATTATATGCGTGCTGTCCCGGCCCACTAGCATCTTAACACGGTCATAGAAAGAACGGACTTTCTGCTCAGGGTGCTGGCCTTGCTGGATGACCTGTAAGGGATCCCTAGATCCTCTACAAAGCGGACTGTTCTGGCAGGGACTTTGGATACAGCAGTCTGGATCCATACAGTCAGTAAGACCATCTAGAAGAAAGAAAACAGCGGTGTGATGACTAATGTCATATTACAATGGCGCGCAATCAATCAGCGCTGCCTAAGGCTGCGAAAGATTTCTCTCTTCATCTCGTTCTCTGTTCAAAAAAGGCGAACATTCTTCATCTGTTGAACAAGAGGCCGTTTCATCAAAGTGTTCTTGTAGGTTTTGAACACAAAGAAGTTGGATTTGAATTTGTTCCAGTATTCATTTACCAAAGAGTTCGAAAAGTGCTTTCTTCTTTCCCTCACCTTTAAGCTTTGAATTCAATTGCTTTGAACATCTGACTTGCTTTTTTTAATCTGCTGTTTCAGATGAAAGCCAACAGTCCAGCTCTAGTTATTTTTCTGAGAAAAGGTTAGCTTATTTCTATGAAATTTACACATTCAAGAATTGTGAAGAGAGGTATAGATACACACATAAAGTTTCCACATCTGGTTAGTGTACTAAACAGTCACTCTCATCACTTTAGAGCACAAAATACATTAAAGCTACAGTGTGTGATTTGTGTTAAATTTGGAAAACTTTCCATCATGCAGCTTAAGCTGACTGTGGTGCTATCAAATTTTGTCTGACAAAACAGCAACTTTTTATTCCCTTACTGGTGTGTGGTTAGTTTTTGACTAACTGTTTTAAAATCTGCCGATTTTATTTATATTTTTTTTTTTTTTTTTTTTTTTTTTTACATAATTCTGTTTGGAATTAGATAAAATACTCATAGAAATTACACACAGCAGCTGTTCCTGAAATTACAGAAATTACACACAGCAGCTGTTCCTGTGCACATGTGGCTGTTCCAATCATGTACAATCTTTGTCACAAAGTTCCCACAGAGTCAACAAAAGATCTCTCACCTCCTTCATTGTCTTTGTTGTCTGCACATGAAGTCTCCATGGCGACATTGCAGCCGGTGCCTCTCCATCCAGTCTTGCACTCGCAGTGCCAGCTGTTTTGTCCCAGCAGACACTGTCCATTTCCATTACATCGGTTTGGACAGCCATCTGAAACAGATAGAAAGAAAAGGAAGATGGATTTAGAGAGGCTGATATACATCACACAAGTCTTCAGAGCACTGATGTATCAAAAATTGCGGCCAAAAGTTTGAAAACAAGCTAGAAATAGTTTACAGTACCAAAATAGCACTGAACGGACCCAAACAGAACAGAAATAAACTCAATTACAGTTGAATATTTGCTGAATCTATCTGTAAAACACATTTGTGTTGATTTAAAAATTTTTTTTTATATATTTGTACTTTTTCAGTCAACAATTTCATTGGAGAGCTGCTTATTTGTCCTACATTTTTATATGTTTGCAAAAAAAAAACAATTTAAAATTTTTTGCATCTGTTAAATGCAATTTTATCAGTGCTGTCAAAAGATTAATCACATACTGAAAAATGTAAGTTTTTGTTTTCATAATATATGATTGTGTATGGTGTATATTAATTATGTTTATATAAATATACACAGCTCAAAAAAATCAAGGGAACACTTAAACAACACAATGCAACTCCAAGTCAATCACACTTCTGTGAAATCAAACTGCCCACTTAGGAAGCAACACAGATTGAATTTCACATGCTGTTGTGCATGGAACAGACAACGGTTGGAAATTATAGGCAATTAGCAAGACACCCCCAATAAAGGAGTGGTTCTGCAGGTGGTGACCACAGACCGCTTTTCAGTTCCTATGCTTTCTGGCTGATATTTTGGTTACTTTTGAATGCTGGTGGTTCTGCCAGAACCCTGCAAAATTGCTATAAATGTGCATGTGTCTGCTCAAACGGTTAGAAACAGACTCCATGAGGGTGGTATGAGGGCCCGACGTCCACAGGTAGGGGTTGTGCTCGCCAGAGGTAGCCTGACTGCCATTAGGTACTGAGATGAGGTCCTCAGACCCCTTGTGAGACCATATGCCGGTGCGGTTGGCCTTGGGTTCCTCCTAAAGCAAGACAATACTAGATGTGGCTGGAGTGTGTCAGCAGTTTCTGCAAGACAAAGGCATTGATGCTATGGACTGGCCCGCCTGTTCCCCAGACCTGAATACAACTGAGCACATCTGGGACATCATGTCTCGCTCCATCCACCAATGCAGCATTGCACCACAGACTGTCCAGGAGCTGGCGGATGATTTAGTCCAGGTCTGGGAGGAGATCCCTCAGGAGACCATCTGCCACCTCATCAGGAGCATGGCCAAGAATTATAGGGAGGTCACATAGGCATGTGGAGGCCACACACACTACTGAGCCTTATTTTGACTTCAGTCTGTAGTGTGTTTTTCCACTTCAATTTTGAGTGTGACTCCAAATCCAGACCTCCATGGGTTCCATTGATAATTTTTGCGTGATTTTGTTGTCAGCAAATTCAACTTTGTAAAGAACAAAGTATTTAATAAGAATATTTCATTCATTGAGATCTAGGATGTGTTATTTTAGTGTTTTTTTGAGCAGTGTATTAATATATACCATAACATGTAATAAAAATATTTTCAAGATATATACTATATGTGTGTGTATTTTTATGCACATAATAAATAAGCACTACTCACATACATATATTATGTAAACAAAACCTTAATTAATCATGATTAATTGTTTGACAGCATTACATTTTATGCAAAAATCTTTAAACAACACACAAAGCATATTAACAAAAACAGCAGACATTATCCAGACAATCAAAATGGACTGCCACAAATGAACACGAAAAGGAAATTAAAATGATCTTTTATGTTAATATGTGTCTAGATTTTCAAATTTTTGGCTGTGACAGTACTGGCAGATGTGCATCAGTGCTCACACACTACCATATCTTCCTCCAGTGCACTCAATGCCTACCTGATGGGATGAAGTATATGAAAAGCATTACTATTCACACCTCAGATCAGTTCAAACTCTGAGAGCAATTAAATTATCTACGACTCCACTGATAGCCACTATTGGTAGCAAATTAATTTATCAAAACTCATCCATTCAGGAGGGGATATTTGTAAAGAGCACATACACTCTCTGACTGTTCATTTACAGTAGCTGATTTGATTTGTCTGGATAGAGAGCAATGCTCTCATGTAAGAATGTGGTTAGGACAGACCGGAGTCTACAGATCAGATTAGGAGGCATCTTTAGTTTAAAGTACGAGCCCGTGTGTGTGTGTGAGAACCAAAGACTGTCAAAAAAGAACATCATGTGGGAGAATATGAATGTGTACAATTATAGACTTATTTTAAACAGACTGTCACACGGTATGCGAGTACTAAACTAAGTGCTTCCATTTCTTATTGAGCTTAAACTGCACAAAAAAAAAAAAAAAAACACACATACAGTTTACAAAAACTCAGTTTGTTCCCTGCATATGCTGGTTAGGTATGTTTTGATGCTGGAATGCTGGTTTAACCTGGTTTATGCGGGTTTAAGCTGGTCCTTTGCTGGTTAATGATGATCCTTTACTGGTTTATGCTGGTCTTTTTGCTGGTTAATGGAGGTCATGTTCTGGCAAAGGACCAGCAAAACAACCAGCAAAGGACCAGCTGGTTATGTATGTTTATCTGTGTGACTGCAGCGTAATATACAGTATATAAATCATTAAATCCACTGCTCTCGTCTCCTCTTAGGCTGGGACAGTGTTCTGTGTTCTTCTGTGCAGTCAAAGACAGAACAGTTAGCATGCTTTGCTACTACTCTCACTAGTGAAAACTAAACTAAAACATTAAATCTACTTTCTACATCATGAGGGAAGCGAAAACTGAGCGATTTGTTTTATTAAATCTTATAAAGAAAAGCTTTCATAAAAATACACTGGGTTGTTCTTTTTCATGTTTTCTGTGTTGGTAGATGCACCCAGGACCCGATTATTGCTCTTAAACATTGAAAAAGTCAAATTTTTATGATATGTCACCTTTAAAGACGTTTGTAAGAAAGAAAAAAACCTGCTTTAATAAATATATCAAGTTTTTGGAGTGAAGTGTGCCGTGTGTGGGGGTGTTTAATGTATGCAGTTAGGGGATAAACAGCCTTCCTAAAATACAAAAGGCAGAAAACAATCTTGTCACAACAGTTTTGAGAAGACTGATGTGAATGTTTAAAGGAAGCTCTCTTTGGAAGAGGTAGAGACTGAGATGAACAAACACAAAGAGAAATGAAAAGGCTACGCACTATTCTCCTTTAGCCACACCAGTCCATAATTAAGCACCCTAGAGATGTGACCTGACATTTCCGAATCATCAGGAGTTTTGTGTAAATAAAACATGCGGTCTAAAAATCTCAGCAATTCCGTGGGTTTTGTCTCTTACCTCGCTGCCAAACGAAAACCAAGCTGCGACCTCACACTGTGTCATCAGAAACCATAGCTGGTGCCCCGGAGTTCAATCTCTAACAGTTAACACTTCTGTTAGTGTGTCACAGCCTCCGCTTATGGTTACCTTGGAAACACAGCCTTTTGGAAGGAGCCGGTTTCCTTCATCACAAGGCTATATAGTATTATTGGCAGCTGACCCGGTGCAGGTGACACTTCAGATGATTTGCGATGAGTGAAATAGAATGGCCTTAACCGGAGGAGTGTGAAAACCCAGCATGCACTGGGACGCGTTCAACCATTGTGACTCAAATCAAATGTTGCTTTAATTAATGTAATTTTCAATGTCTGGGGTCCTTCAGATGCCACATTAACAGCCTGCTATGCATCGATCGTCACACAATATTGAGCTGAGAGGAAAGTCACTTAGCAATGATTGCCTTTTAAATGGAGCTGGCATTTTAAGCAGCCAAATACTTATGAAACACCAGGACAGCAAAATCTATGCTGACCATTGATCTTCCTCATTGGGCAGCACTGAGCAGGGCCCCTCTTTCATGCCAAAGGCCAGTTGATTTTGAGAAAGACTAACTAGAATAAAGTGGGATTTCACATACTATTAAGCCACCTGGCTAAAGTAATGCGGGTTGACTCTATTGTAATCTACTTAAAAGGAGCTGAGATTGCCTTGAGTTATGGGTCAGTGCACACGGTATGAGAGAGGTATGCAAAGGTGATATGGGGAAAGAAAGTACCCTGCATAGCAACAGTCAGCAGTTGATGGATGGAGAGACAGATAGAAAGAGACAGATGGATTGGTGGAATGGAAAAAAAAACAGCAAAAGAAAAGAACTGCAGGATTCAGAAAGAAAGAAAGAAAGGAAGAAGGAAAGAAATGTCTTAAAGGATGGGATATTACAGTGGAGAAAGAACATTTATAAGAGAAATCTAGTCCTCCACCTAACTATCCTATCCACTGGCCTGCAGCCCTCTCGCCTTTAAAGGTCATAAAATAAAGGTTAGATTCATAAATCCTCCAAATTCGCCTAAGGAATAGACAGATAAAGTCCCACAGGGAGTCAGCACCTACTGCATAAAATGCCCTCTGTCTGGATTTCCCTGGCCTGTAGAGTTCCATGTACTATTACAAAGTCATACAACATCCTAAACTTCAGCATGGGAATAGTGAAAGCTAAAAAATTTCACTCAAATTGTTTCTGAACTATAGCATAAACTGAACAGTGTCCTGTGTGTTCTCTCAGAATCTGGTGTGTTTGCAATTGTTTTTTTTTGGTGCAGAAATATGCACTGCATCTTTAACAACTGCCACTCCCCCTAAAAGAACATTGATATGTGCAGTTAAAGCTTGTATGGTGGGCATGGTTTCCACTCATGAGTCAGCCAAGAGCAACTCAAATCCACCCAGGATACCCTAGTATGCAAAGTCCATGCCTCTAGCGGCCATTCACCTGGAGTCATTTTGGCCAATTAGAGATGTGAATTTAAATCAAGTAACTATTGTTGCTTGCTCTTGTGCCAGACTTGCTTTCGTCCACTGATGCATGAGCATTCAGGTGATCACTGTAGGCCCTGCAGTTAAACTCCTCATTATCCTGCTCTCCCTGCAAACACACCGCACTCCCCTTCGCACTCCCTCATTCACACATGCTCATGCCCCTCCATTAGTATTCATCCAATGAGTTAGAACTCATGCAGGCGCTGAGACAAAGTCATTACCATGCCTCCTGTGGTCCTCCACCCTGTGTGCCGAAATATGCACAGTAAAAATGTTGCTCACCGTTCTTGACCCACTCTGCACTGATGGCTCACGAAATTTCACATTTATCTTAGGATCCACTCTCTTCCGATCCCTTTACTCGCAGTAGTGATCTATATCCCTCAGGTAGAGCAAATTCTATGTTATCTTTGTCTTCACTCTGCAGTGTCCTCTGTAATTTAGCTCTTTTGTCTGAATCTGACTTGATGGAAGTGTAGGACGACTTGCCTCCTGCATCTCTGTTCTGTGCAAACATAAAGGCAGACTCAAACAGACTGCCAGGAGCTGGTGTGTCCTGGTGAGTGCTGCTCTAGCTCTAGCTGAAACTGCAGTCTATTTAATGCAAGCATTCCCATTATGCTTAGAGTCATGCAGTTGACCCAGTCTTTAACTCTGCTCCTTTAAAAGTTGGAGAGAACTCTAGAGGGTGTACTGTAGTGGTTCCAGCTCGAGTCTATTAACTTGAAGTTTCACAGTTCTTACTACCTCGAGAAGCCTTCACTATTGCGCTCTTGAGCTAGGCTTTTAACCTTGTTTTGCTCCACAGAAACCGGTCCTTTAATAAGTATATGACGCCATTCTTTTGCATAATTCCTTCAAAGATGCAGAAATAAAGCCTAACTATAAAAAGAAAGACTGTTAGGTTAATGGAAGACCCAAAAACAAACACTCAAGTATGCAAATGCATTTTTTTGGTCAATGCATTGTAAAAGCGTGGTGCTGTTGTGCTTATTTAAGATGTCTTACGTTACTTTCGTGGTAACCAAGCTTAATACTTAAAGGGTTGGTCAATAAGGAAAAAAAATAATTAATTTACCACTCTCACACTGTTCCAGACCAGTAAGACCCTTGTTCATCTTTGGAACACAAATTAAAGATATTATGAAATCCAAGACTAGGGAGATTGGGTAGGTAAATCTAACTCTTCTTGGTCACTCAATGCTGGCTGCTGCCGGTTTGAACCCCACTTGAAGTGGGCCAATGGGGACCGGTTGCATTGGCATTGAGGTTTATTATTACGTTATGAATTGTGCTTTGACTTAATCAACAGCTTGAGCAAGACATTTATCTTCAGGCTACTCCAGTGAGACTGTCTCTGTTATAACTTGTGGTAGACCTTTAAGATGTCTGCTTACTGTCTATTAAATTGTATGTGTAGCAAGGCCACTCTAATGTATAGCATTACCCCATAATCTGATTGATTGAAAAGTCATTGTTCTAAGTGGCTCACACAGATTGCACACTTTTGTAGCTTGGTTAATGCTGTAGGAGAGGGACATTTAAAAAGCAACAAGGTGCAAAACAGATGATTACAGCTATACTATCATCATCTGACAACAAGAATAGAAACACACACGCTGAAGAACACAGACTAGCACTATGAACCTACTCGACATGACATTCTACTCCACAACGGCTACTCTACGAACAGAAGCACACAGTCGTTATGCAGCCAAGCTATCAGAGGTGGGGGGGTTGCTCACGACCAGACTAAAGTGCAGCTAGCACTAGTCACAGTACGACGAGGTACAATACCTTCAATACTTCCATCCCATAAGTCTGCATCAGAGAGGACATTCAGAGGAAACAAAAATGCGTCATAACAAGAAGACAAATGAATACATGTGTTGCATTTGAATCAGTTAGAAACAGAAGAACTCTGAGAAATAAAAATGGAAACTGAAGATGGAAGCCATTAACAAGGCTTTTTTAGCCTACAGAAAGAGTTTGGAGACAATAAGCAGACAGGCTTCCTGTTGTGGCGTACAATGGGGAGAAGGATTAAAGGCAAAGCACTTTCAGTCTTTGTCGCTCGTGTCATCTTTGGAGTGACAGACAAACATGCACACACATATCCACAGATGATGAGAGAAAGGAAAACTCTGGCTTTTGAGTCTATTTTTGAGAGAAAGAAGTCGAGACAAAAAGAGGTGTGACTTATCAAGGTGAAGACGCCTCTACCTTTCATCAGTTGCTGCTACTCCGCAAGGACTGTTCATTACCCAGCAGCCCACACATCTGCCTCCGCTGTGTGAGGCGTGATCAAACATGACTAAGTCTGTTCTCAGTCCAACACCAGACAGAGGAACAGTCTAATTCTCCTCAATAACCCCCCCACCACACACTCTTGCACCTCGGCACCTCATTCATCTCTCTTACCCCTACTGAACCCATGGCTACTGATTTCACCTTGGTCTGTCTTATGGCCTATTTACAACTTGTATAAGCTTATGGAAAAATGCTTCCATTTCAAGTCAAGCTTTAGTTTGTTATTCTCTACCTTCAAATGCTATAAATATCTCTTTTAGAGATTTGGGTCAAAGGACTTGATTTGTACTTACTGTCAATTTTCACAAAAACATAGGGAAGGGGTGTTAAATCCTGCTACTAAATGGTCATTTTTTTCTGTGTAGTTTAGCTTTAGTGCATCTGCTAGTGACCTCAAGGAGATTGATTAGCTGGTTCAGGTGTCATGGAAGGTGGGCATAGGATATCCCATTTTTTAATTTTCATCATCTAGATGGGTGCTCATGAGGGTCTGCTTTGTTTATATTATGTGGACCACATGAGTTTTGAGCAGCTTTTGAAACATGGCCTTAATAGTAAAGTTTTTTTTTTAATAATTTACTATATATCCCATCCTGATGGATCAGTCAAAATAAAAAAAAAATGACTATCATAAACTTTTCCTGGAGTTCTCCTAAATCTCTGAGCTGCATCCAAGTAGGTCATGCTCCTGGATCAACATCCTTTGCTGGTCCTTAAGAAGCCATTGCCCAAAACAGGGGTGTCCAATCCTGCATCAGGACAGCCACTGTCATCTAGCGTTTAGTTCCAACCCCAGTAAAACACACCTGAAACAGCTAATCAATGTTGTTGTAGGCAAGATAAAAACTTCCAGGCATATGAGTTGAAGCTGAAACCCTGGAGGATAGTGGCCCTTCAATTGGCAGTTTGGACACCCCTGGCCCAAACCATAATTTAGGCCAAAAATAGGAGAGCACTGTTAAGACCTAATTCCAGCTCTAACCCTTTCCTCAAAAACTGGTTTATAATATTCTTGCACTGGGACCCACAAGGATGATCCAAAAACACAGATTTGGCGTCTGTTGTAATAGTGAGTATATGGTGCATTTCTTGGGTCAGGGCTGGGTGTATTCCTACCGATGGTGCAGTGTTCTCCATTCCAGCCCTGTTCACACTCGCACTTGCCATCCTTACAGGTGCCGTGCTTCACGCAGAGAGGGTTACAAACACGCTGGTCACACGCTGCACCCGTCCAGCCCTCCTCGCAGCGGCATGAGCCACCCATGCATACGCCGTGTGTCCCGCAGTCAACTGAGCAAACCTCTGTGTGGAGAAATGAACAGAGCAGTAAAACCACTATTTAAACATCAGACATTAAAATCAGGTATAATTAAATGAAACATTTGTACTGAGATTCAATCACACATGCAGACTGACCAACAGAACAATCAGGGCCCATCCAATTCGGGTCACAGCTACAGACGCCTGTATCCGGAATAAAAGCACCATGACCATGACACTGATCTGGGCATTGTGCTCTGGGCAGCTCACAACTTGGTCCTCCCCAACCTGGTTTACAGTGGCACTCTCCATTCACACAGATGCCATTATTTGAGCAGGTCGGATCCAGGCAGTCAACTGCGAACAAAAGTGTTGACAATTCAAACGTTAGAAAAGATGAGTAAATACTGTAATGAATGTAATGTTCATCGTTTATCCATTATAGCTAATACATTAACTAATTTTAATAAATAACACTATTTTAAAGTGTTACCGGTAAGAGTGTAAATGTAAAATTGTAGGTGTACACTAGTAGCTGAAAAGAAAAAGCCACAAATCTGCAACTTTAATAATCAATGCCCTATTTTCCAATTGATTTACATATTTAATCATTTATTACAGCAATATACTAACACACAAAAAAGATAGATATACCTTGGCTTTCTGGGATTTTGAAAAAGGCATGCACAAGCACATACTACGTCTTTCATCTAAGCGTAAAAAATCAATATCCCACACCTTATGTGTGAGAATGGCAGTTTCCTTTCTAGAGCCTTTCACACTAACCTCTCAAACCCTCACTTTCTCAGCATCTCCGTCTGTCTTTCTTACTCTCCCTTCCTCGCTCTTTTTGACTTTGACCCTGTCTCTCACATGTTCCATCCGGGGTGCCTCAAAAAATTGATATCGACTGCTGAGCGAAAGAAGAGATCTGGCCATGAAAAGTGCGAGAAAGCCATTTGACAAATTACCCGGCCCTGAGGTGCCCTGCGTGACACCCCTGTCTCAGCCCCCTTCAGCTGACAGAAGTGCTGCTCCTTTCCCCTCACGCACATAAAGCCATTCATGCCAAATGTTTATGCTGCAGAAACGGCACATCACAGATATCGATTTTTGTGTCACAGGCACTTCAGGTAAATTGTTTGAGTGACTCTGCTGTGATGAATATCTGATTTGAAAAATCTTAGAACGGATGAAAAAAAAGGAAAGGATCAAAAGTGCTGACCTTGTGATCCGCAACACCTCATTCCTCATGACCCACTATTTTACACACATTTGTTTTTTTGCCATGGTGGGAACTTTCCATTGTCTTTTATTGCTTTTTTTCTTACTGAGATAATTATATTTTCTATGCCTTAAACATAACCCTGACACAATCCTTTTTGCATTTTTAGATTTTTCTTTAGATTTAGACTTTGTTAATATGCTAAAATTCATCCTGGGAATTTTTACATCTTTTTTTGTCATTGTGTTTGCTATATGCTTTAATTTTTTTGAATAGAACATCATAAACAATCACCTTTTGTGCTACATGGAAAAAAACTGTTTTGGAACGACAATATAACAGAATTTTCATTTTTAGGTGAACAATTCATTTAAAAATCTTTAATTCCCCTCTAAACACTTTAATATGGGCGTAATGCCAGACTGTTGATAATGAATTAGAGATTTAGAGAATGAGAATTAGAAAGCATTAATATGCAAGGCTTTTGTTGTTGTGTTTGTTTAGCTGCCATCACTCTCTCTCTCTGTAATGAGCAGCAAAGACTTTCTGAAACTCTGTTTTCCATCAACCCATTTCTATGTTTGTTAGCTGTTCTCATCTCAGCCTCTCCTTTTGTCCTCTTATACCTCGTTTTTTTCTTCTGTCTCTACCTTTTTCTTTTTTCTTCCCTTTCCATTTTTAGACACCTGGGACTCTTCTAGTTTTCTCTCTCTCTCTCTCTTATTGCCAGTCACTGTCTTACCCAAGAACTCTACTGAACACAAAAAAATGAATCAAGAACAAAACTATTGTTCACACCACCCAGATCAATACATTTGCTAGCCTTTACTCATCTCTGAGAGGTGTTTTTGCAGAAGCCCATTAAGACCTATGGTGAATCTGGGGAAACAGCCAAAAATGACTGTTTGACTTTGTGAAAACGTATGGTTTCCTTTTCAAGTAGTCGCATGCACAGAATGCAGCAATTACAGCCACAGAGGATATTATTAAGCCATTGAAAAAGAAACTACATCTACACAAAGGTACACTGTTACACACATGCTTACCCTCAGCGCAGTTCTCTCCTTTGTAGCCCAGAGAACAAACGCATGTGCCCTCTGTGCACGTGCCATGACCGCCACACTGGGGGTCGATGCACTGACTGATGGGAACATCACATTCTGGGCCCTTCCATCCGCTATAGCAGATACACGATCCCTTGTCATACTGACCGTTTCCACTGCAAAGGACTGGGCACGCCGCTTGGGAAGAAACAGAAAGAGAACAAGGCACGATTTTACATGAATTACCTTAAGGTTGGCTCCAAAAAATACCACAGAACTACATATATCTCATACATAATAACATCATTGTGCATGACCAAAAATATGGCAATAATACATGTCCTAAGAACATATTAATATTATGACCCTTTACATTACCTAAAAACATTGTATCATGTTAAATGTCCGAAAACATAACAATATCAATGTGCCTGTCTAGAAAAAACATGGTAATACCATGGTACATATCCTAAAAACACAATAATAACATGACATATATCCACACCTGATCAGACTGCATCTGAACCTGAGTCTCTACATTAAACTACATTACCCAGTAACACTCTCCCTAAGCCCTGATGAAAGATGTCTAGTAACCAGCAGTGTGAAAAGATTTCCTGGGGTAATTTCTGCAATGAGAGTCTCAAGGCTCAGTGCATTGTAATGATATTAACACACACACACAGAGGGTCAGCAGTAGTGGAGGAAGTGGACAGCTGTGAAAGGTTGGAGAAAACTGTAATGGAAGAAAATGTAATTTTACATTGCGGTAACAAAACTATTAATCATGAGCTTCCCAGGTGAACAATGGGAGATATTGGGCTGTATGAACCACCATTCATCATTCTTATGCCTGAGAAAGAGGGAGAGAGAGAGAGAAAGAGAGAGAGACCTCTACTAACACATAGATCTCAGTTTCTCTGAGTCATAGAACTAAAGCACCTTCTTAACAGAAAAGTATGTAAATGCAGTGAATGTATTTTCAGTCAAGCTGTGCAAATGAATTTTTTGGTCAAGTGAGGACACACGCATTTTCCCAGCTTTTTAAATAGGGACTTCCCATTGTCGTTCTCAGCTAATTATAATTACTACAGAGGTATCTCTTACCTCTTAAACTTTTGGCAGTTCCAGAGTTGATTAAAGATGTAGTCTATTTATGAACCATTTTCCTTCTCATAATGGTCCATAAATTGACCATGATGTCATTTTTACTCATCCTCCTGGTTTTGTAAATCAGTATGGCTTTCTGTTGTAGAATAGTGATGAGTTTTTGAAGTTAGTCATTCTTTTCAGTCTCAGCTGCCAAGCACCAAAATGACTCAAAACAGCGGCTTTCCAAAATGGATCATCACACAGGTTTGGAATGACACAAGGTGAATAAAAATGACAAAATGATCATTTTTAGCTGAACTATCATTCTAAATAATTTTAAATATGACATAAATGGATCATTCTCCATTTGGCTAGTATGAGTGACAGCGAAGTAAAAAAAAATCTCACTTCTCTCTCTGTCAATGTTTTTTCCCCTCAAGCTCTTTCTCTTGCTGTACAACAGAGTTTGGGGTGTAATTGGAGTGTCTCTTACCTTTTGAGCAGTCCATGCCATGGAACCCGGGGAAACAGTGACATACTCCTGACACACACTCTCCGTTACCATGACAGTTGCGGGGACACTCTTGCACAGAGTCTGTAAAAAGAATGAAACCTTTCTAAAAAAGGCCACTTTGATGGTAATGACAGCTGTAACCACCACATCCAGCTCTCATCTTGTCCTGTCCTTCCTCTCTCTCTCTCTCTCTCTCTCTCTCAGCCAAGTCTTCTGTCCCTCTTTCGCTCTATTTCTGAGTGGCGGTCTCTGGTCATTATTGATACAGCCCATTCAAACAGCGTCACACATCATTTCATTAGCCATGAGTAATATCACAGCAATGAAAGTAGGCCATATCACAGTAGATTAGCGCAAGGTTAATTGGTGAGACACCACTTATACGTAGAATTCATGCATGTGAATATTCATAGAAGAGAGCCACGAGGTGCTTATCTCATTTCAAGTGGATAATAATATATATGGAATGGTATAACATTAATAGCTTGACATTATTTAATTATATCTTTTTTACTAGACGACATGAAAGCATTCATTTGTAATTCTATAGAGACTAAAATCTATCAATCCAATTGTCCAAAATATTCATGTTTCAAAATTAACTCTAAATTAGGTCTTTTACTAGACTAAACCATTTGTTAAAGCATGTGCCATTCAATGTCACGATGCAAGGACATATTCCAAGGTGTTTATCTATTCAAATTAGTTATTAATTGGTTTCGCATTTCATTCTCTTTTTTATTTGCATTTTATGCTTTAATTATAATTATGTATGTATATGTAATTATGTATGTATATGCAATTATATTTTTTCAGATTCTTTTATTTAGAAACACTTCTTTTGTGCTTCATCAAACATAAACTAGTCTATCTGGTATTTATATTTACCAATGCAGCAATATTTGATTTAAACTACAGTGAAAGAGTAATATTTTTAAAATATTATTACAATACACAATTGTAATATAACCGTAATATGTAATTTATTCTTCTGATTGCTCTTGCAGCAAATGTACTGCATCTCCAGTAAAAATATTACAGTTGAGTGATATAGTGGGTGTTTCAAGAAAATGTACAGTATAACTGACCCAGAACGGCTGTGCTAAAGGAGACAGATTCTTTCTCCTTGCCGTCGTTGTAGAAAGCCAGGTGCCATGTGCCGGGGTCTAGATACTGTACAAACACGGCCTCGTTCAGAACCACCGTCTGAATACTGCGTCTCTCACGGGGCGACTCCACTACGCTCCATTTCTCCTTTCCATCCAAACGCTCCATATAGTCATACTGCAGAGGGAGAAATGCAGAAACAAGGGAAACGAGAGGGGATGTTTTTATTTTTCGAGATCTCAAGTGGTTTGACAGCATTCATACATATCAAACAGTAAGATACTTTGAAGTTGAGCTATAGGAAAGATTTTATCTAACACCTGGTGACTTCTAAAATGTGTTTGCAACGACTGATTGGGTTGCATTGATCACTGTTGGGATGAAAGAAGGTTTTTTTCCTTTCCCTGAAAGGACTTCACAGAGTGTAAATAGAAAGGGTGTGTGCACCTGTGCATGGGATGGCGGCAGCCCTTTGCGAATGTAAACCCCGAACAGTGCATCCTTGCCCAAGGATATGTTGAACTTGAGGAACTGAGGCTGGCTGAGGTGCATCAGGGATCTCCAGAACACCCCGGGCGGCACCTCCTGGGTCACGCGCCTTCCCACCTCCAGGCTGCCCGTATCTATGCTGCTGTTGCGAGCGGCCCATGGCCCTAAGACAGAGAGGAAGGCATAAAACAAAAATCAATCTTTCACCTCGGCTGTGCCGCAACTTCCCCTTGTTTTTAGATTCAGGGGTAGCCGCTTTGAAAATAGAAAACAAAAGGAAATGGCAGAAATGTGTTTTCTTTCAGGGAGACACTTATCTGATGGGAACTGAAAAACACAAATGCTACTTCCTGACTTTTTTTTTTTGCCCATAGCCTCGCTGTACCCACCCAGCGCAAAGAAAGCTGAGAGTGCATCACAATAAACAGCAGACAGCCAGGGAATAGGGGCTTCTCTGTTAAATATCTGACACTGTTTTTTGTCAGTTAGTGGTCACTTCTCTAAGCTGAGCTTTATTGGAATTGTCAAATCTTAAAGTGTGATCTATGATTCTGTTTCAGATTTGTTTATATTCGAACTACAATTTTTATGTTGACAGTCGCATTTTACTTTTATGATGTGATGTATTTCAGAGTGAAATAGTTTATTCACTTAAAGAAATCTAGAATGACAGTTAATTATTATTATTATTTTCTTTATTTTTAATTTGGAGTCATCTACTGAGTTTGGGGTATGTTTTTAACATACATTTCTTACTGCTGGATTTTTTTTTATCAAAAATACAGTAAAATACAGTACTTCTGAATACTTTTAACTCAAAATAGTGAAATTTATTTCTGTGATGCGAAGCTGAATTCTCCTCTTAATGCTTCAGAAATGTTTGCTGCTCAGTTCACAATTATTATTAACAGTCTTGATAACACTGCATATAAAAACCTCTATTTAAAATAACACATATCTTTACTTTCATGTTTGATCAACTTCAAAATTCACACAAAAATGAAAATTCTGTCATTAATTACTCACCCTCAGTCGTTCCAAACCTATAAGACCTACGTTCATCTTCGGAACACAAATTAAGATATGTTTGATGAGATCAGAGCGCCCCATAGACACAACTGAACACAACTGAAATTATCCTAGGTCCAGAAACATAGTAAAAACCTAGGTAAAACAGCCCATGTGACATCAGTGGATCAACTTAAGTTTTGTGATGCTACCAGAATACTTTTTTTTGCACAAAGAAAACAAAAATAACATAATTTACTCTACCATTCTACTAAGTTGAGCCACTGATGTCACATGGACTGTTTTACTGATGTTTTTACTACGTTTTTGGATCTGGGATCATTTCTGTTGTATTGCTGTCTATGGAGGGACAGATGGCTCTCTGATATCATCAAGAATATCTTAAGTTGTATAGAAGATGAAAGAAGGTCTTATGGGTTTGGAATGACACGAGGGATATCAGTTAATGATCATTTTGGGGTAAACTAACCTTTAATGTGTGTTTGCTTCTTACTGACTCCATACATTTTAACAGTTGTGTGTGTGTGTGTATATATATATTCTACAATGTTAGTGGGTCCTTACATGCTCTTTGTTTTTGTTTAGGGTGCTGCGAGGAACCTATTTCTAAAAGTGAAACAGAAACCTGTTGATTTTTCACTTATCCTCTACTTCACTTCCTCTCCCCCTCTTTTTTCTGACTCTGGTGTTTGTGGACTCTCAGGCTGACAGAGAGATCTCTTCTATAGTGAGAGTTCGTGTATTCTCCACCCTCAGGCTTTGGCTCATACCGCATGTCAACACCACCATCCTGTTTACCGACATAATCACACAAGCTGTTATCCACTTTTCATTTAATGGAAAATCCATGGTTGCTCTCTCCCTCTCTGTCTTTCCCTCTCCCTCTATCTTTTATTCTCTCTATCTCTTGCTAGTAGCTAGCGGCAATGGCCGAGTGTAAATGGAGGTTGCGTGCAACAGATTCCCTCTGTCCCTACGGTTGTGATGTTCTCACACACACACGAAAACAGCTCCCCTATAATCAGGTCAGATCTACACTGGAGACTGCAGCCCTGACAGAGAAAACCTGTGAAAAATGGTGAGGAAATAAAGAACAATGAAAACACAATCAGGACGAAGCAACGGCAACAGGAGATGAAATAGCCCCCCTCATTAATACAGAACAGCACGGACGGAGAAGAAATAGATCTAAAGAAAAAAAAGAGAACGATAGAGGCCGGACGGATGAGAATTTCCTTAGGGAAGGAAAAATGAGTCTGCGGCCATGGCTGAAGCAATAGTCCACTTTAATTTCACAACAAAACACAATAGCTCCCTTCCAAAACATACTGTACCGCCTTGCTGACTACACAGACAGTTACCTTCTTAGGTAACAATTATCTATTACTTAAGGGAACTGAATATCATAAGTAACTCTACAGTCGCATCCAAAACGTATAATTATAAATATAAATGCTGAATAAATGTATGTATATTTTATTTATTAATGAATTATTTAGCTTTATTTCCAGTAATTATACACACAATCACATTTTATTTAGCACATTTTGATGTTTAAGCAGCAAAATTAAGTTATTCTTAGAATTACATGAAATAATACAATCTATGTTGCTCTTTTAAACACCACATCAGTATTTTGTAATTATTTAAATAATTAAAATAAATTAAATAATCCTTTTAGTTATGACAAATGATCAAAAGTGACAGTAAATACATTTATGATGTTGCATAAATTACTTAAAATATACTTACTTTAATCTCTTCATTTAAAGATTATAGTTATCAAATTAACCTGAGACAAAATGTATTGTGGCTTCTATAAAACATTAGGCAGCGCAACTACTTTCAACAGTGATAATTATTTTTTTTTCTTGAGTAGCAAATCTGCATATTAGAAATGATTTCCAAAAGATCACTGGACACTAAAAAGACTAGAGTAAAGACTGATTAAAATTTAGCTTTTCAATAACAGGAAAATATGTATTAAAAAACATTAATATATCCTTAGTGAGCATAAGAGACATAATTCAAACAAATAATTCAAAAACTTTTTATTTGTTTTGTAATTGTAATTGAATTGTAATGAATTAGAAGACACACACACACACACACACACAAAACACAGGTCCCTACAGAGGCAACTCACTACTGTATGTTTTGGATCAGAGCTATCGTGGAGATAAAGGACATCTGAATCTGAGTGTCTAAGCACAGCATCAAGTACCGTAACAGAATCCAGCCGTGTGCAGAGAGGCCAATCATAAGCTAATGTAGCCAGCCGGCAGAAGCACACACAAATCATTTCACAGATCAGACCAGAGCATCAAATCATCCCGCAGAAGCCCAGATAAGAGCATCTCAACACAATATGCCAGACAATAAGGTAGGATAACAGCTATACACAAAGACGCAGCAGAGGATGAGAGAGACAGAAAAAACCACAACAACCACCACCAGACATGGCACAACACAAGACTTATTATATGTGGCGCTACCGCTAAACAGAGCAACCAGCAACATCTGCCTCTTAGCCGTATTGTAGCTTTGTCTGTGTATGATTAATGAAATCTCACTCTTAGGTGGAATACATTATGTCTGCAAGTGAACGAAAGTGAGAGCGACAGGGAGAGAGCGAGAGAAAAGTCATATTTGTATGGATGGAATTGACACCGACATGCCGAGTTCAGATTGAAACACTTGAGATGAAGAGCTTGTTTCAAAGCTCACAATCTCACCGTTACCTGCACACTCACACAAACACACACCAAACTATTATGCCACAATCTATATGTAATCACAGAGTTAGATACGTTTACATAGCACTGAGGAGAGAGGTTAGGAAAAACTGTGAAAATATGTTTACTCGGTTTTAAGGAGGAGTAAACGGCCTTCTAAGTCAGCATCCTAACATCCTTCCCTCACTAATTAGGGACACACTATGTAGGCAACTCTGTGTGCCAAACAAACTGAGCTTTGCACGAAAGACTTGACTTGCATTTGATTTTAATGGAGCACGATAACACAATATTAAACAAACTACACAAAACTAGCAAATGTTTGGAAGAAATAATCAGTTTTTGATTACACTGAGCTTTTCATAGAAAAGACATAGACATTTTCATTTCCTTGTCCTCCATCTTGGATTTATGCTGTTTTGGTGTGCTATATCAGAAATGTTACATTTTTAAACAAACTTGCATTTGAGTGCTTTGTTGTCGGAAAGGATAAAATACCACAACGTGAACATTCACTGTGCTAGATAGTTTGATAGATAGTGCTGATTCTGCAATTTCAGTCAAATACATGTATATTTCATTATCGCTACATAAAACATACAATTATGCTACAAATAACTGTTCATATATAAATAGGCACACTTTTAAGACAGGACAGCTGTTGTTGAAAAAACGAATAAAGAATACCATTGACAGCAGCAATCAATCAATATATATATA